>JAVHNF010048138.1:0-17777 GCA_034783455.1 Micropsitta finschii
TTCCCTTCCCTTCCCTTCCCTTCCCTTCCCTTCCCTTCCCTTCCCTTCCCTTCCCTTCCCTTCCCTTCCCTTCCCTTTCCTTTTCCCTTTCCTTTTCTTTCTTTTCCTTTCTTTTCCTTTTCTTTTTTATCCCTGCAGCACAGTGCAAGGCCTGCAGGGCTTTTAGACAAGAAAAATGTTTTACCCTATGACCTAAACAATCTGGCCAACACTCAAGAATATGTTATTCTAATTGCCACTAAAGTTAATGTTGTTAATGACTCGTGATTTTTTCTGTAAAAGACAGCTTATGCTCTAGAAAGCTATTTCAAAGAGGGTGTAGCAAGAACTGGGAGTGTTTCTGCCTGATCTGGTGGTCCAAGGAATGAGGCAAACTTGGCAAAGCTGGAAAAATGAATTCCCAAAGGCCAGCTTAAAAGTTGCAGTCAGTAGAAATGCCTTCTGAGCTGTGTTCAAAACAGCTGTTACTGGAACAATGTGCTCCTAAAGCCAAATATTTGAAAACAGATGCCATGTACCATGTTCGACTTGGGCCTCACTGAAGTCAAAAGCAGATTTCCACTTGCTTCAGAACAGGGTATAAAGTGCTGCCATCAGGCTGGGGTTGTGCTCGGAGCTGTGGTGGCAGAGCATCAGCCCTGGACCACAGTGCCAGCCCTGCTACAACAGCAGCACCAACTGCTTTGGGGACTTCAGTTAGCAACGCAGGCCTGAAAACACAAGGAGGTCAGAGCCACACTGGAAGTGATGCTGATGCCTTCATACAATATCCACTGAGACACATGGAAATGGGCAACACCATGCAACACATGCAGCAGAGAAATTAAAAAAGGAACAAACCACTTAGCTTATTTTTTCAGCTGTGGAATCAAACCAGAACAGTTTAAACTTTTTATCTTATCAGCACAATACAGGGCAGGCAAGCCTTTCTTTCTTTGTGACAGTAAATTTTCTGGGGCTTTTTCTTTAATTTTTTTTTTTTTTAAGCCTAAGAAGTTTGTAAAGATGGGATTTATTTTAAATCTAGGACTGTTCTTTAGAACATGCTATTTAGTGCACAGTCATATCTGGCTTTAAATATTTCCAGTTATAGGGCTTCTATCAAGAGCTGTTACTTTACAGTAGGCATACACTGGTTTAGTGCTTGGCAGCACTTCCTATCAATTACAGCAGTTTTGCTACTGCAATCTACAGAGTGCCCAAAGTTATGCTGTGCAACTCATTATATAAACATGTACACACACATGGATGCACACTGATGAGGTCTGAGAGCCAGAAGGCAAAAGATAAAATTAAGAGTAGAAAAGAGTCATCTCTTCATTACTCTGCCTTGGTCCAAAGCAAAAATAATAAAAGGTCTCACAAAGGGCTACAATAAGTCCTAGAAAATTTCCAGAGATGCAGAACAAGTGGTAAAAGTAAATGGCAATGAAGAAATAAAACCAAATTGCTGGAGGAATTACGAGTGCTGGAACCTCCTGGAACTCGGCAGAGCCCCAGTCACCTACCCAGGGGTGCAGCTTTCCTGCCCCACAGTCACAGGGTAGCCACTCAGCTCCAAAAAAAAAAAAAAAAACAAAACCCACAAAAACAAAATAAACAATAACAAAAAAAAAAAGAAACAAAACCACCACACACCCACAAAAAAAAAATCCACCCAAAACACACACACACACACACAAAAAGCTCTTTTCCTGTCACACAGTAACATTGTCTTTTTGTTGATAGGAAAAGGAATGCACTATGCTAAAATAAACAGTTTAGTCTAGGCTTCCATTTATTGTGGTTAGATAACAAACACCACTACACACATGCAAAACAAAAAAACCTTTACACCAACTTGGGGCACTGGTTCACATAAAAATCTAAGGGTCAGTCTCTCACAGATAAAGAAAATGTTTGTTAGCCACAGCACAGTCTGTTCATACAGAAGTTAAAAAAAAAAAAAAAACAACAGGCTCCAGAAGTCATCTGGCAAGCTAGCAGTTTGGTTTAGAGACAAACATAAACATCAAGACTCCAATGTTCTTCTCTACTGCTGTATGTCAGTCTCTTTTTTAAACCTGTAAATTCCTGATCTTCATAAACTGAATACACAAAACTACCAACCACTGTAGTGAAACATTTTGTGTTAGTTTTGAAGGCATTTTGTGAACTTCAACTGCTTTCTCCCCCCATACACGTCAAACAAACACAGATGAACCCTATCCTTTAGGATACACTAAAGTACTTTTCTGGACTGCGATGGACTAAAAACAGATGTACCACTACCTCCCTAACTACATGAAGTAAACATGTAAGGGTGAGGGTAACTGAAATATTGCAGTACTGATGAATCTAGCTTCATAAACCTCAGCATTACCAATGACAAAGTACCTTCTCAAAAGCAAACGAGCACTTATACTGAAGAAAAACAAAAAATGGTATTTTTTACATCAAAACTTGTGTAAGAGAAGTTATAATTCTAATGCTAGACTACCTAAATACATTGTGTTTGCTAATCCTAGACTCTCCTTGGTGTTCACATGCTAGCATCCCTAACATGGCTGCTAACCCTTAATAATTGTAACACTAATTATTAATAAGCAACATGACAGAAAATAACTCCAGCTACACCAAGAAGTTCTTCTAGTATAACTGCAAATCAAAATAAATTTCAGCCAGTTTTAAAACAATGGACTTCTAACAGAATTAATCTGAAAACATTTTTAGACAAGCATCACAACTTCAGCAAATATTTCCTGCACAGAAGCCAGGCTGAAAGAATTTCCATAATCAGACAAGCATAACAGCATAACAATTGAGTGGCATCTTGTAACAAAAATGCTTAAATCTGCTTTGTAACATGGTTACACATCATGATTATCTACACAACTTCATGTTTAATTAGTTTTCTCTTGTGTGCTTTATTTTTCATTATCTCTTACAGGGTTTTAAGAGAGAATATAATGTTTCATCCCATTAAAAGCTTAAGTATGGGTCTTCTGTACCTCAGCTGTTGTAAAAACCTGCTTCTTCCAACATTAAGAAAGAACAAGGTAAATTGCTATGCATGGGAAAAGTCACCATAAAAACCCAATACTGCACATGATTGATTATGCGAGATCATGACACAAGTCTGCTTTCATTAGCCTTTTAGCAGATGTTTTCCAGTGTTTTGTTATACCTCAAGCAGAGGTTAAACTTACTTAATGAAGAAGAAAGACAGGCCTCCACACAGGCCACCATGCTGGCAAAACACCAAGGAAGAGACAGGCACTTTTATCTATACTTTTGTTCCAAAAGAAACAGAATGTACTTACTCCTATTTTGTTTTGTACAATGTAAACGATCAAATGGAAAAAAAAAAGGGAAGAGTACGAGTAAATAGATGCAGTCTGAGAAAATTAAAATACACATTCAAGTGGTTACAATGAAGTTAAATTAATGCAAGACACAGTGAATTAACAGCAACCTTGCTTTTTATACAAGCCCTTCATTTCCTGTATCTCTGGCAGATTTTTAGACTTCTAACAATTTTACATTCTGACCCATGTTCTCAGAAATCTACAGGATGCCAGGGTAATCTAGGACACTATATAATTAACTCTAATTGGAATATGGTAACTCTAATGGGAATTAATTGACATCTCAAGATATGAGCACTTCTCTGCAGTCAGGGAATGCCCTGAAAATGCAAACATTGCCACAGATACTCAACACGTTAATTTGGACTTGCTACTTATGTCTAAAAGGAGGTCCATGCTGTCATTAAAACTCCAGATAATACATCCAGAAATAACTGGCTGTAGCATCTATTACTTTTAATTGGCTCTGCTGGTATTTTATTAGTTGCAAGCTGTAAAGCTATATCCAGTAGCTGCTACTGAACATTTCCAAAACCAATGTTTTAAAAATCTGATACTCTGGGAAACAGAACTCTCCAACTGAAGTTTTGATGAAACCTGTATTAAGGGAGGAGGTGGGACGAGGTGAAAAGGCACAAAAGACATACAAATGTCTTATGCAAATATCCAGTAAGTGCAGCTATTGTTTCAGTGCTGGCAACCCTGTATTAACTGGTGAAAGGCAAAAAGCACAGCTGTGCCACAAAAAGTCAGTGGAATTCGGGGTCCAATTACACTGCTGGAACTCTTTCAATTGTACTGTATAGTCTCTGGCTCAGAGGAATGAGCACTACCTAACAAGACTATAAAACCTGCAGATAACTTCCGCAGACTGTAATTGCCCAGACCTTGTCACAAGGCTTTTAGGATAAAGTACATGTATACTAAGTTGTATAAAAACCATGTATAGCCTATGTCATCTTTGCAAGTCTCATTTCACTTGCCATATTTTTACCCCTTACATACAACAAAAACAGGCATCAAATTTTACCTATACCTAAGGATGGCCGTGGCAAACAGGCACACTACCTTGCAGACTGACTCGTTACCTTTGTCATGTGTTTCTTCAAGAGTCTCTTGAAGGGAGACTAGAATATACAGAAACCTCACACAATCTACAATGGTTAACAGAAAGCTGAAGATGATTAAAGGAAAAACAGAAAACAACACAAACCACACACACCTCCAACACAAAAGCACAACTGTTATAAGCTTGTACAGAAGACATTCTTGTGAGATAGAAAAATGAAACAGAAGACTCTAACACTAAATCAGTACCTTCATATTTTCTATGAATGTACTTCGCAATAAAATTTGAAGCACTCTTTTTTTTTTTTCCCCCCAAAGTGTATATTAGCTCTTTCTGAAGAGGTAATAGGTTGGTTTAGGTCTTGGCTTTTGTGGGTTTGGAGTTTTTTTGTCTGTTAGTTTTGTGGTGTGTTTTGATGGGTTATTTTTTTGTTTTCCTTTTTTAAGACTGAAAGGCTAGTTAGCTATGTCTCAAAAATGTTTCTCAATCAAGCACTGCAGATAAGATCATGTAACATACGGAAACGATGTCTTAATGTATTTTAATAAACCATAACGACTGCCTGAATACGTTCATTTTCCTCCTCCGGCACACAAACAATAAGGAGGTACAAATACATTGGAAATGGGAAGGAGAACAAGAACAAAAGCCCCTCGAAATCCAAAGCCGGACAAACTGATGAGGAAGAAAACCAAACCCCAGCCCTCTATGGTGAAATTCTGCCTAGGCTGGAACACTCACATTAGAAACATGAAGGGCCTACATAAAATCAGGGAATTACGATACCACTCATCTTAAGAATTACAAGATAATGTAGCTACTTATATTTTGATATTTTCTGCACTGCAACCATGCCAATCAATGCAGTCAATCCCGTACTCGCATCTGCGTGCGTATCAACCACCGTTTATTTTTCACACTGAAGACGCCAGAGTAGCGCTTGACAAGCACACCCATCTCCTCTCCAAACTCCCAGCGAGCTGGTAGTCATAACACAGGCACCACAACAAAACAGTCTCCAGGTGCGGAGCCCAAGGACCATTAAAGACCGCGGCTGGGCTCTGAGGACAAAGCACGGATCGGGGGGGCTGGGTGGTAGGGAAGCGTGGCCGGACGCTCACCGGCCTCCCCCGGAGACCCCGGCCGGGGCTAGAAAGGAGCCTCCAGTCCCTGCTCCTCCCCTTTGGCGGCTGCCGCTCGGAGGCCCGGCTGCGAAACCCTGAGGCGCCTCCATCGGCCAGCGTGACGGGAAGGCAGCGAAAAACGGGTCCGCTCCCGCCGGCGACAAGGAGAGGATGAATGACTGGGGGGCTGCAGGTGCCACCAGCCCTACCCCCGCCCCGCTGACCGCTCGTAAGCCGGGACAGAAGACAAGCGCCGCCGCAGCTCCCACCTGATCCCCAGAGCAGCAACGAGCAGCCATGGCGGAGGAGAACGGGACGGCGGCAGCCGCCTCCCGGCAGAGCGCGCGCAAGGGACAAAGATGGCGCCGCGTTGCGCGCGAGCGGGACTCGCGCCCTCCTTCCCCTTCAACACGTTCCCCCTCCCCCCGCGCTCCCGGTCCTCGCTCCGGCGGCCGGGCCGGGCCCCACCTTGCCGAAGTGCGCGGCCCAGTGGATGGGCGTCCAGCCGTAGAAGGAATCCTCCGCCGCCAGGTCGGAGCGGGGCGAGCTCTGGAGCAGCGCGCACAAGGCTGGCAGGTCCCCATCGCGGCAAGCGCGGTGAAGGGGGAAGCGCAGAGTCAACAGCTCCTCGCTGGAGAAACCCGCCTCGGGGCCGGCTCCTAGCGACATGGCTGGCAGAGGGGACAGCAGCGGCCGTGGCAGGGGTGAGGAGAGGGGGAAGAGGAAAGAAGGGATAGGGGAAAGAAGGAAAGAGGGAGGAGGCACGGGCAGGCGCGCTCTACCCGCGCTAGAAGCGGCGGCGAATGCGGCTGTCGCGAGCTGCCCGAGCACAAAGGAAGCGGGGCGGGGCCGCGCATGCCGCTCCTCCCCTCGCGGGCGGTGCCGGGCACCCCTTGGGGCGCCGGGGCGGGAGCAGGGCCTGGCCTCGGGCAGGGCGCGGCGGGAGTTGGGCGGCAGTGGTTTGTGTTTTCCGTTGCCTGAGGTGGAAGAGCGGCCGCCGGCGCCTGAGGGTGCCAGCTTGGCAGCAGTCCCCAGGGCAGGGTTCGAGCGGCCTCGTCCAGTCCGGCTCGCTGGTGGAGAGACGAGGCACCTCTGGGCTCGGCGGGGAGAGGTATGCAGCGGAAGGGACGGCGAGTTTATGCTCTCCCGTCTCGGCAGTGTTGCCGCTTCTCTCCCTGCGCAGGTGGAAACTGGTGGCTGGAGCCTTCCCGAGCTCTTGGTAAGGGAATCGGTCTCCCAGTCTGGCTGTGCTCTCTGCATAGCGCCCGTGTGGTAGCAGCAACAGTTAAGGAGACAGGATGTTGGTCTGTAAAAGCACTCACGGGAGCAGATTTTATGGAACCAAAGAGAACCTCATCAAGCCCTCTTCCAGGCATTCTACAATCTTCACCTGAGCAGACTTACTTCTGCTCTAAGGGGCTGCTGATGTGTGCAATGTGTTTTCTTGCTGGGAGCCCTGACCTGCTTACTGTCTGGATAGTCAGTTGTGGTGATTCTGTAACTGTGTGAGTGCTTTCAAGCCAAATTCAGGACTCCAAGGTCACTGTTGTTTCACTGTATAATGGATTACAAACCAAAGGATAACCTTGTTAGTGATTGATTAAAATGACAACGACAAATTTGCAGTTGCAACTAAACTTCCAGTCACAGAATGCTTTGAGGTGGAAGGGACTTTCTAGTTCCAATCCCCCGTGCCACAGGCAGGGACACCTTGCACTAGATCAGGTTGCTCAAAGCCCGGTCCAGCCTGGCCTTGAACACTTCCAGGGATGGGGCATCCATGATTTCTCTGGGTCATCTGTATCAGTGTCTCATCATCTTCACAGTAAAGAAATTGTGCGTAATATCTAATGTAAATCTCCCCTCTCTCAGTTTAAAGCCACTCTGCTTTGTCCTGTCACTACATGTCTCTGTAAAACATCCCTCTCCAGATTTCATGTAGGTCCCTTTAGGTACTGGAAGGCTGCTCTAAGGCCTTTCAAAAGCCTTTTCTAGCCTGAATAAACCCAGCTCTCTCAGCCTGTGTCCGTAGCAGAGATGTTTCAGCCCTCTGGTCATCTTCATGGCCTCCTCTGTACTCACTCCAACAGGTCCATGTCCCTCTTGGAGTCCCAGACCTGGACACACTACTGCAGGTGGGGTCTCATGAGAGCAGTCCTTAAGTAACAACTCCGCAAAAACTTTAGGAATCTTTTGCTGATTGCACCTAATTGTTTTCTGTCCAAAGTATTTGCGAACTACTTACTGTAGCAAAATTAAATTGGTGGTAATGTGTTGGTTTAAGCCTAAGTACATTCATCTGCTCCTGAAAATCAAGTAATGTTCCTTTTTCAGTATACACTGTTAAGCAATATAAGCTGGGAATTTTGTTTAGGGGCACAGAAGGTACAAAGTAATTTCTGTTAAAAGTACCAGGAGACCTAGACAGTTTAAAAGCTTTTCTTTAACATCAGGTTAAATTGATCATTAAGATATTGTGAAATATCTTCTGCTTATAACAGGAATTCTGACTTCTCAGAAGGTATATTGATTTTCTCTCTTATGGAAGCAAAACCCAGAAATTAAGGAAAACTAAAACATTCATAAATGATTTTGGATTAGAGTTTGTGCATGAGAAATGTGAATTTTGTATTGTGATGGACAGAAACCAGTATCTGAAATTATTTGGCTTAAATGTATTTTTAAATTACTTTTCTCATTGAACTAGTAGTGGAATGTATAAAGATTGTAGTATTTTGGTTTGGGGTTTTATTTAAGTAGCTTTTTTAAATTCCATATATTCTTTGAGAGGGAACTCTGTTGGGCTAACATGTCACTGTTAGTTTCCAGTGTTTGCTGAAACTGTCCCTGATCATGGGTTTGTATACTCTCCGCAAGTATGTATTGTGGTTCCATAAGAGTTCCTCACATTTATTTGGCTTTGTTGTATTTTGGCATAGCTGAACTGTGTATGTATGATATCCTATCCTCAGAGATAAGATTCCAACACAAAGAAAAACACCTACCTTCAAGAAGAAAAACTGGACCTTGGAATACAGCCATCATAAAACACCCTCTTGACGTACGCCTCCCATAGCAAAGAGTCTTTTTGTACATATGTAAAATCTTAGAAAAGGAATTATATGTACAGCATATGGGGTAAATTTTTAGTTGTCAAGGAGGTGATAAGGACGTTCACTCGCTGTGGAAAGGGCTGATACTGAGTGGGTGCTTTCCAAAGTGCTGTTGCAACAGCAAACAGGAGATTTGGCTGAAGATTTTCCTTAAAATATCACAGTGAGGGCCTGAGCTAGAAACAGGGGGGTTAGACTGTAAAAACTATAGCAAAACGAAACACCTTACTTGTGTTCTCAGGCTTGTTTTGATCTGGACAGTCAGTAATAACATGTCTACTTTGGGCAAGCAGCGCAAATACCAGGCAAGACTGGTATCAAGAACTATCATATTTAACTATAAATTCATAAAAATTATTAAATTTGTATGTGGTTGTATTTTTACAGCCCTATCAAGACAGAGAATACAAAGATAGAAAGATAGCTTTCAGACACTTTTGATTTGACCTTAGCCATGATCTTCACTGTGGCATTATTTAAACTGTACAGGCTTATTTCATTAGGTTTTCTATCTGCAAAATGGGAATAATAAAATCATGTCCTGAGTGGTTGTAAGAAACTCAATTAATCAAAGTGCTTTGAGGTAAAAATATAACACTATGATACAAATATACAAATGAGGAATTTCAACACTTGAAGTTGGTGCAGCTAATACCTACATCTTCTAGATATTATTCTGTCTTCACCAAAACAAAATAATACTTAGATTTCTACAAGGCTAACAAGTTACAGATCTCGGAATGATGTGTAAAGGAGGGTGAATGAGAAATAAGCCCTGTTATAGATGGCAGCACTGCAGCACGGGAAAGGTAAAAGCTTTGGCCAGGGGAGGGAGTACTTTCAGATACCGCAACTTTCCTTTTAGGACCTTATCCTTTGCCTTACAAACACGTTCATCTTCTGTTCATCCTCTTTGGATCTGGCCTTTGTTTTCACATGCTCTACAAGTTTATCATTCTGCATGCATTTCTGGTTTTGGGTTATGTAGATTCCCCCCCGCCCCCCATATGTAGCTAGGCAGATGCTAACAACTAACATCAGTTTGCCTTGTTTTGGGATTAAATAATTAAGGCCCCACGTGATAGAACAGTTGAAAGAAAGAAAGGAATTAAAAAACCCCAAACCAGCCCAATCCCCAGAACCATAACTTATGTTATAAAAATAGTCATTACCAAAATACCTGCCATTAAAGAATACAGTTTCTTAGGTTGAAAACAGGCAAACTGTTTCTTATGGTGTTGTACAAGCATTGACAAATTTGTTCACATAATGTTTATAATAAAAAGCAATAAATATATAAAAAAGTGGGTTATAGTGAAGATGAACAAGAATTAAATATTCCTGAACTTGAGAAGATAGATATTAACCATTTGCATGTGTTTATTCTCTCTTACTGGGAAATAGGAACCGCCATACTGAATAAATGCAGTGGTCGACCTTGTTTCCTTATAGACACTGTCTTTATTTACCTTCTAGCACTCCACGTAAGACAGACAAGTTCTGTTCTATTCATTCTAGAAAGGGGGAAGCAGAATGCAGAGAAGGGAGGAGGCTTCAACAATGCCGTGTAGGAATTCTGCATGTTTCATAACTGAATTCCTCATTGTGAGGTCAACCTTTTTTAATTCCTGCTGATCATCTACACCAACAGTTCCAAAATAGACAATCACACTGCTCTCCATATTATACTGATTCCATAATCAGTCTGTAGTTGGCATATGACTTGGGGAGTCACATTTGTCTGTCTCTGATTTAAATTGCGAATCATTATCCAGATAAATGTAAAATTTAGTATGTTTTCATATTCTGCTTTTCCATTTACTTCCTTAATACGTTTTGGCAATGGACTTTATAAGCTAACTGATTTTAATAGAAATTAAGTTTTAATTAAAAATTCTTTCTTTAGCTGCTGTCATGTGTTGTGAAACCGGGCACATGGGAATTCTGGTTTTAATTTTTTTAACATTTCATTACAATTACATTATAATTCATTCTTTTGTACTTCTGTGTCATTATCACGGTTAGCTTCTATATGGAACAATGACAAATCTTGAAGATATTTTCTACAGTCTTTCTGTCCAAAAGATCAGATATGTAAAGTCTAAATCTGCTATGTGATTCTAACTTCTTTCTAGATGATAGATTTGGTTTCCCTGACAGATATAGCTACTATTGTGGTCTGTTGCACATAGCATAATTTGGGAAATTGACAGTCATGGGTTAAACTGTAATTTACAACCTTTTATGAAAAAAGGGAAGCAGTAATACATAATATCTCAGGTTCTTTGCATTTTCTGGTTTGTATGAAGACAGATTTTAGTATTTAATGTGTTTTATAAACTGAAATTCTTTAATGGAATGCAATAAATAGTAAGCTTCCGGTATTGCTTAAACAAAAAAATACATTCCTGATTTTTTTACTACGTAGAAGAATTCACCTACTAAATTTAGCAGCCCACATTTTTGTATATTTGAAAAAAAAAAATTGTTATTTGCAGGCCTATTTGCATTAATTTTGCCTTCAGTTCTATTCCTGGTCTTTTAAGGGAAGTGAGAGGTTTTGTTTCTGTTTCTGTCAGATCAAGGAGGTAGACTTCATGTTTTGTTGAGGCGTTTAACAGAACTGAATTTCCCCATGGAAAGAAACAGAAAAAGACATGGAGGAGTTTATAGGCAAAGCAGAGTGGCAGAAGAGATTTGTTTTATTTTAACTAAGTTTGCTTTTGCATTCTCTTCTGGCTAAAGGCTGAGAAAGCAAATGGTCTGTAAATGAGGACTTCTTGAATATTCAAGAGAGTCTAACGACTAATTTAGAAAGTACATTATTTTTAAACTGTTTTGTGAGAAAGGGTTTGCTGGCTTACGTAACTGTAATGTACTCAGCTTTTCTGTGCCATTCTGATCCAAATAAATTATATTTGCCCATTTTTCCTTTCAGACAGGGTGAATACAGAGTATTTGATAATAACTTGTACAGAACAAAGGTTAAGGTGGGGTTTTTTTTGTTGTTAAAAAGTACTGCGGAATTTCATCAAATATGTAATTCATTCAAATCCTCCCATTCTTGCTGTAGGATGCTTGCATTGGTTAACACTTACGGTTTTATTTACTCTCCCACACATACATGTCTAGTGCCTCTTGAGATGGCCAAGAATGTTCTTCTGTGGTGGCAGCTGCTGCTGCAAAAAAGAGTCAGTTCACCCAGGTGCTGTGCCGTGCCTGTGCAGAACTAATAGACCCTTTGGGAGTCCAAAGGCTTCATAGGCTGCATTGGGCATCTATGTTCTGATACAGGAATCCTCCATAAATGTCATTTGCATGGATGTGCCCAGTCACTTAAGGAGTTCCTCACGTTTTTCCTGGTCCTCAATCCCATAAAACTTTCTGTCTTCGAAGGAGGTTGTCAGAGAGAGTTGCTTGCCTGTATTATTCCATGAATCCTGTGGGGCGTTATGCTAGCTCCTTGTGTTTCATTTTGGTTTCCTATCTAAAATTTTGAGGAGGATTTTACAAAAAGACAAACTTCTTCAAACATTATTGGCAAGCTGAGAGAGCTGGGCTTGTTCAGCCTGGAGAAGAGAAGGCTCAGGAAAGACCTCAGAGCAGCCTTCCAGTACCTAAACAGGGCCTACAAGAAGTCTGGAAAGGGACTTTTCACAAGGCAAGTAGTGACAGGACAAGGGGGAATGGTTTTAAACTGAAAGAAGGTGGATTGAGGTTAGTCATTAGGAAGAAAGTCTTCCCTGTGAGGGTGCTGAGGCACTGGCACAGGTTGCCCAGAGAAGCTGTGGCTGCCCCATCCCTGGCAGAGTTCAAGGCCAAGTTGGATGGGGCTTTGAACAACCTGGTCTAGTGGAAGGTGCCCCTACTTGTGGCAGGGGGGTTGGAACTGGAAGGTCCCTTCCAAGCCAAACCATTCTATGATTTTTCATCATTATATTCTTTTTTTTCTTTCTTTTTTAACTCTCTGCGAACTGTGATGAAAATAAAGCACTTCATCAGATGCCATGAATTTATTTTAGCAATAGTGGGAACTTTCCATCATTTTCCTAGTGTAAAGTAGAGGCTGACTCATAATTTTCAAGGGCTAGTTCGAAGATTCATTTTACTTCCTATTTTTGATTAAATTAAACCACAGCTAAGTGTGGTGTACCCCCTGAAGTACGATGTGGTTACCTGGATTTTTTGTTCTCTTCACCTTCCTTCAGTGAAGACCGAGTGTTCTGTTGTGAAATAAACATTATTCTTTCCGATGGAAGTTACTAGAAGAAACAGCTGAAACATTTTGTGAGAATTAATTTAATAAACTTAAAAACGTCAGTGCTCAAGTGCTAAAACTAAGTTTGCAGAGTATGTGAGGCCTTTGAAGGCACAAAGATCAGTAAATTAATAGTGGCAGTAGCTGCTAACATGGAAAAAAAAGCCATGAGTGGAAAACCAGTAAACTGAAAGTCCTTTATCCTCCTTTCCAGCCCTCAGTTCTCAGAGTTTTGTCTGGCAAGGAAAGCAGGGAATCTGTCTGACTTTCAAATAATTACTGATGTATTACTCCATCGCAGGCTAGTAGCGAAGAGCAGCTGCGCCCGGTAGCCAGAGCCAGCTTCTGCCTTTCCCATCCCCCATTTGTGATGGCCTTCCCTGGAGAAAGCTGTCTCACTGTTAAACAAACTCGGGCTGGGTTGCAAGACAAACCAAGATTTCAAAACAAAATGTTTACTCATGCATAAAGAAGCCCTTTTTTAAAACCTCGCTACTTAGGAAACAATGTGATTTTGTGGGTTATAAATAAAACCAGATTTGTTACACTACAAGTTGTAAAGCTGCTATCTTTTATAAGCCTGGGAAGAGTGACCTTATTCATCATAAGGCTTCGTCAATTCTGCCTCCATGCAACTATTCTCTTCTTGATACATGTAAGTCATCAGGGCCATGCTTAACGGAGAGGTCTGGTGCCTAAAAAGTACGGGAATTAATTATAGTTGTTGGCTTTTTGTCAAACTACCCTTCTTTTTCCCACCTTCCTCACCAGTTTTTATGGAAAATTAACATTTCTTGAGAGGCAGGATACCAGCATTGTGGTAAGAAACAGTTCTGTAAGAAATCAATACCAAACCATTTCCATTTTCCACCTATATTGAGTCTGAGCCACAGTAATAAAAAGGTCCTTCAATGTTCTTATCCTCAAATTGTCTTTTGATTGTAAAAATAGAAAAAGAAAACACAAGTAGGAGTTCTCGGCAGAGTTGCAGGACTGCCAAAAGTTCGTGGTATCTCCACTTAGCTTTACATTTAAGATGAATGTAAAACTGACTGCCTGACTGCTTGTGTTCAGTAAATAACTTTTTTGCTGAAAAAGCACACAAATGTGCGGAGGAGTCATGCTCAAGTTCCTGTTTAGATAATTCACATGCTGACTCCTTAAATTCCTCCTGATATTTCATTAGCGATGCTGTCTTCCTCCACTGTCATGCCATGGTAAGTAGTTGCCATGTTGTAGCCAGCTGTTCAGCAACATGTTCATGTCATTTTTGTTGTGCTTTGAGGTGTTTTGAGATGCAAGGAATGCAGAGGATGCCCTCACACCCTGAGGAAGGCTACCACAGGCCACTGCACATTGTGATTCCTGGAATTCATGGCTGCTGGTACAGAATCTGTGTAATGGAGCATAACAAACCTTTCACACCAAACCAGACTTTCTTATATTAAGAATCATATTACCCATAATTATTCTGTCTACTGTTTTGTTTTGCACTTGAATGGAAGCTTGAAGTGGTACATTTATGTAATATTTATTGAGATGTTAAATGGAACAGCTTGATTGCATCTACATGGATGTGGAATTAATAAATCATGTAGTAATTTTACAGTTCAATAATCCAGATGCCTTTCCATGGAAAGAATATTTAATAAAGGGAAAAATGCCATATCCTCTTACAAAGAGGACAAACAAAAATCTTGAGAAAGGTGAAGAGTGTGAAATGTCTATTCTTGAGCCTGGCAAGTGTTCTTGGAACCTGCACCCTGTTCGGTGAGATTAGGTGCTTGTATTTGAGGGTTTTAGTCCTTACTCGTTGAAGAAAGACCATCTCCTCCCCAACCTGATTTAGTAAAGCAATTGTAGCACCATCTTTTTGTCAAAGAGGATGGTGCCTGGTGTTTCATTTGTTTTTGAAAGAGTGCAGACTAAGCAGCCTATATTCTCAGTATAGGTTTCTGTTTTAGCTAGCATCATATGAAAGGAGCCATCTTGTGGTTGTCTCTTTTTCAAATGTTGTTGTAATATTGCCTCGAAAAGCTGAAGCAAAAGATGCCTCTATGCTTCTGTAATAATTTTTCTAGTTGTTTAGAATAGATGTCAGCAAATTTATTTTAGATAGATTAGCTCATTTATCAATGAGCTTGTATCAATTAAGCATATTAGAAGAAACAAACCCTAGTTAATCTAAAAGCTATGTATAAACACAAACCTGTCATCATTTTTAAAGTTCTGTTTCCTTAATAACACTGAGTAAGGTTCTGTATGATTCATCTTAGATAGCCAGCTATCCTTGCAGCCGTTGGTGACTAAATGTAACGTCAAGGCCAAGGATCACCATCATTTGATGAAAATACAGAAAAATGTTACAAAATTGACTTGGTTGCAGTTTGTCTAGAATATTGATTGAGGGCAAAAATGTATGAAATCCATAGCTTCTGGTAAATTTGCTCACATATTCTAACTAATAGATAAGCAAAGTCTTACTTTAGAATGTGCTGTTTGAGGTTTATTGTATTCCTTGAGTAGGAAGAAAAGACTGTTCTAGGAAAATGCAAATGTGGAACTGGGGATTGAAGTGAGACTCGTGCTGGAATTGGAGGCAGACTTTGAGAAAAAGAGAGACACAATCAGTAACAGTTTTTACTACAGCTGATGAGGGAAGACAGTGTAAAGATTTATTTTGGGAAATTATTTGAGCCTTTGGATTAAAACTAGACTTGATAGAATTTTCAGAGGATACCAATTAACTGGGGCAAAATCCAACTTTTTACTGAAAATGTGTGCGTAAGTTCATTCAGAATATGTCTTCTTTGTTTTAAAACTGAAAGTGTAACCTTTTTTTAATTAAAATTAAATTTCTTTAAAATTAATTAAATAGTTCAGAACATCAAATTCAAAATTAAATGTTTTTAAATTGTTAAATAAGATGCTCAAGTTGCTTTTAGCTTTTTAAGCTTTTGCTGATATTTTTACTTCTTCTCCCCAATTAAAGATAAGACTTTGAAAAATGACATTTTTCTTGAGATAAAAAAAAATAGAATAATAGAATCATAGAATGGTTTGAGTTGGAAGGGACCTTAAAGCTTGTCCAGTTTCAACCCCCTTGCCATGGGCAGAGACACCTTCCACTAGACCAGGTTGCTCAAAGTCCCATCCAGCCTGGCCTTGAACACTTCCAGGGATGGAGCAGCCACAATTTCTCTGTGCAACCTGTGCCAGTGCCTCACTACCCTCGCAGTGTATCAGTAAGTAAGATCAAAACATCAGATGGCATCTCACTGAGAAAATTACTTCAATGAATAATAGTTGTCAATAACATAAATGGAAAATGAAAGGTATTGTACCATGTAAGATTTTTCTACCTTGCATCTAGTAAGGGAGACACAATGCCTATAATGAAAGAAATAGCAGAGGATTCTTGCTTAGGAAATCCGTTAAATGTGAATTAAAATATCTTCCCTCCAAAAGTGATGCTAGTATAACAGTGATGATTATTCTGAGCACTGCAGTAAGAGAGGCAAAATACATATGGGATTATTTTTAACACAAATAATCCACTGCGATGTAGGAAAGAAAGTCTTTGGATGTACAGGATTGTGAAAGATAATTGTTTAAATATAAAAATTAAAATAATCACAGTTGCATAGTTCCCTTGCCTCATTTCCCTACCTGTTAGTATGCAAAAAATCTACTTCAAAAAATTGAGTTCTCTGTGCATCTCTGTAAACAGCCACCCCACTTATCAAGAATCAAAGCCTGACCTCTGATCTACGTTTCTGAGTGGGACTTGAATCAAAAGCTTATTTTTTATGTGTTTCTGTAAAAACATGGATTTCCTTTGGTGAAACTGAAATCAGAGATAGAAACTGAAATCAAACATAGGAAATGAAATCAGATCCGAGACTGATGTAACTGTGCAATTTTTTAATGTTAAGAATTGTAAAAGTCAAGAATTTTAGCATTTTAATGTATTCTGAGGAGAATAAATATGCATTCTAAAAAATGTGGAATATAATGAATGAGGTTAAAAGAGGATCAAATGTTAGAATGGAGTGCTTGGAAGAGAGTACATTTTAAAAGCATTACAATCCTTGTACTGTCTGAACTCTAAAAAAAAATTGTTGAAAAGTATCAGAGTATCCACACTTAACAGAACTGGACTGAGTTTATTAGAATTACATGAATTCAACTTCCAAAAAGTCATGGTTGCTAAGTGAATTTGTAGTCATATATGTTTTTTCTACCTAGGTCAGCAGTTCCAAATTAATAAACAAGAAGGAGGGTAAGATTTTCCCTAGGTATAAATCACCGCCACCGTCTGTTTATGGAAGCTTATAGCAGATCAGCCTTAAAGGTTCCTTTGTACTTCATATAGATTGTTTTTTTCCTGTTAAGTAGGATTACACTGAGTTTGCAATCAGAAATTATTTTATTCAAAACAGTAAGGAAAGCATTTTTAAAATGTATTGTGAAATAGTGAAAAGGCAGAATCCGGAAGAAAATGTTGTCATGCCATTATCTGGAAATTCATCAAAAAAAGAAAGTATTTGTCTCCCTGTTTCTTTTTCCACTTTGGCATATTGAATGCATGTCTAATTTACTTAGTTACCTTTTGTTTCAATAGTAAACTACTGATTTGCTGAAAATGCTTTTTTCACAAGGAGACTTTTCATATATCTATGCAGGAATATGAGCTCTATCTGTATCCCAAAAAGCTTTCAGATGTCATGTGTATGGTACTGGATATGTGGTGTGAGAGCCTGGTATAAGTTAATCAGCAAGATGTCTTGTTGATTTCCCCAACAAGGTAAGAATATAGAATTTCCTTTCCCTTGTCAAGGAAGCTAAGGATAGACAGTGCTGTTT
>JAVHNF010048144.1:2277-15713 GCA_034783455.1 Micropsitta finschii
AAACTATTGATACTTACTGATGAATCCTACTGAAGGTCACCATCTGGATGGGCAACAGGCTCTAAAATAGTGGAATTATTCAAATCATCAAGGCTTGTGGATGTACAAGTGACAGATCAACAAAGTCTCTGCTGATTAGTGGCCCCATTAAATAACAACAAGCAAGTCCATCTCTAGCATAAGTGGTGCTGTGTGACACAATTCCTGGATCAAAAGAACAAGCCTAAGTATGCTAACAGAATGAGTTATCATTTGAATAATACTGCAGCCACACTGATGACATTAAAGGTCAAAGAGGCCCACTGTGTATATAAGATTGAGTGATTATCTGTTGGTTTTATGTTTTCTAATTCAATTATCTGAATGATTTATACTTTCCTATTAATTTTAAGATATTTTTACTGAGCAAATTGATTGCACAGATGCAAAGCAACCCTGTAATTTAGCAAGCCACAGGCACCCTTCCTGAGTATTGTCCCTCACTCATGTTCTTCAATAATCACTCGGTTTCTCATATATGCAGCTCCAGTGACTGTTAGCCAAGCCCCTAGACCATCTGACTGCAATTATCCTCTAGCTACCAAGAGCATAAGTTGTATCTTGGTCATTATTGTATTTCCAAAGGCCCCTCTGAGTTAAATTCTCTTTTTCCTTCAAAAAGTAGAGTTTTAAATAAACTCATGGAATATGTTTATCTATCTTCAGTACTGTCCAAGTAAAAGCAACAGATCTTAACAAATGTTTCTGCTAAAAGAGCATGCAAGATGTATGGAAATAAGCTGGACAAGCTCTGGTCCCTGCAGGATAACATTAAGTTAAAGATATATCAAATTTAGAGAGACCAGTAAGAATAATTGTTAGTAAACCACTGAAAAGGTTCAGTTGAGCTTTGATGGCAAAACATTTATTATAATCATAGTGAAAACTGGAGGCATTTACACCAAGGCTCATAATCATAACAGCAGCAGCTAGCTAGGGAGCAATTAGTTAAATAGGGGTAAACCCAGGGCAAATGTTCTTCTAGTTCTGTCTTTTGTACAGTGTTGTACAATAACAATTTTAATGCACAAATCCAACCTCTTGGTTTATGAATTAGAGTCCTATCTTTGCCAGTCTTTCACTCCATGTGCTGCTGATCTTATGTTCACCACTACTGATCGCAGTCTGCACCAGAGGATATCTGGCTGCATTCCTAGTACATTGTACCAATAAATATTAACTCCTCTAATTCCCACAAAATAACTCTGCATGGAATTCTTATATATTAATATGTTTATGACAAGAATTTATGAGAAATTAGGCTAGTTCTATAAAGTCCTCATATCAGACTAGAAAAAATATTAAGTAGCATTCTGCCAGTTAGAGCAACCAGTTAAATTAATTTCAAGTAAACTCTTGGCATATATTTTTTGGCCAAGAGTTACAAGATTACTGTGATGAGCAGATATATTTTCTGGTTTTGACATATCATAGAACAGTTTAGTTTGGAAAGGACCTTAACAATGATCTATTTCCAACTCCCCTACAATGCAGCAACGATCTTCAACTACATCAGATTGCTCAGAGGCCCATACAACCTGACCTTGGATACTGCCAGGGACGGGCATCTGCCACCTCTTCGGGCAACCAGTTCCAGTGTTTCACCACACTCATTGTAAAAAAATTAATCTTTTTTCTAGTCTCCATCAAACCACTTTTAGTTTAAAAACATTACCCCTTGTCTCATCACAGCAGGCCTTGCTGAATTTTGTCCCTACCTTTCTTGCAAGCCCCCTTTATGTACTGAAAGGCTGCAGTAAGGTCTCCCCAGAGCCTTCTCTTCTCCAGGCGGAACAAGCCCAACTCTCTCAGCCTATCTCCATAGGAGAGGTGCTCCAGCTCCCAATCAGCTTTGTAACCTCCTTAGGACTTGCTCCAACAGTCCTATGTTCTTTTTATGTTAGAAGTCCCAGAGCTGGACACAGTACTTCAGGTGGAGTCTCACAGCAGTGGAGTGGGAGAATCACCTCTCCTTACCTAAGGTTGGTTTCTGCACACTGCCAAGTCATGTCAAGCTTCTTGTCAACCAACACTCCCAAATCTTTCTCTTCAGGGCTGTTTTCAATCCCTTCATCCCCCAGCCTGTATTGTACCAGGGGTCACTCCAATCCACAAGCAGAACCTTTCACTTGGCCTTGTTAAACTTCATGAGGTTTGCACAATCCCACCTCTCCTGTGTGTCAAAGTCCCTCTGGATGGCACCCCTACCTTCCAGAGTATCGAACATTATCTATGTCGCTACAAGGATGTTAAACTGCACCAGTCCCAACACCAATCCCTGAAGAACACCACTCAATATGATTATCTCTAGCTACAAAACTATGCTATAACAAAATAGGCAAACCCAACCTTTACCTAACAAGATGTAACAAGATGACCTTTCCTCCCAGTAACAGGCTTTTTTTTGATAGGCTAATTTCCCTAAGAGCACTTCTGCACAGGCTGTGATTTGAAGTAAATCCCCTGCCTGACCTGAAATAAGAAAAAAAATCAAATAATTAAAAAAATTGCAATGCCTTTTAATGACAGCCTCAACTGGGCAAAGCAGAAAGTTTCATCTGATAAATCAAATGCCAGTCAAGTCTAGAAGAACAGCAACTGCTGCTTTGTAAGGAGCTAAAGACAATGGGACCATAAACACCAAGGAATTTCATTGATCAAACGCTTCCAAGAAAAGCACTATTAGCTGTATAATACAGGGTCATCCATCAGAAAGAGGCTGTTTGGCCAATTTCTTACCCTATTCTCTAGTTAAACTACTTGGAGTAAGATGCACAATAGCCATCTAGATCAGGTAAGAATAAACAACAAGCTATTAAAAAAAAAAAAAAAAAAAAAATCAACAAAGAGTTATGTGCCTTCAAGTGTATTCAGAATTATGGTATTTAACAGTACCTTTAGACAGCAGTTGATAATTCCAGGCAATTGTGTCCTGGAAAAGCAAAGCTTAGTAGCACAGTTAATTTTGTTCAAACTAGCACAATGTAAGGTTCACACAAGGCCTCAAAAAGGGTAAAAATACTGAGAGCTGTATTGGAAAGTGAAAAAAATGCCATTCACTTCCTGTGAGATATTTCAACAACTTGACTTATTTTAGCAGCAAAAGATGACATTAGTCTCTAGAAAGCTAAAATTTGGCTGTCTAAATCAAAGCTGGTCACTCCAGGTTCACCTTCTTATCAGCAGAGAGAATCAGGCACTTCTAAAAGGTTATCTATCAGATCTGCCTTAACTTCTTAGTTTAGCATGTTCAGGGGATGAGGTTGAGAAAAAGACTAGCAGGTTGAACAGGTAGACTCCTAATTCAGTCAGTACAAAGAAAGAGGCACCTTTAATATTCTTCTTCAGAAAGCCTTAGGCGTTCTATTCTATACTCAGGTTTCACAGACTCTTACCTGCTCTAAAACCAGACACTCTACCATGTCCTTTCAAGAAAGCCCAGGAGATCATAGTTTTGTTTTACATGCTAGCTAGATGCCCCAACAGTGTCTCAGAGAATGACACGGACAAATATTATAGCTAGCTTCCAATGTAATAATTCCCTTATTTTAAGGGATGTAAATCCCTCTTTTACAGGCATTCCCTAAATGTTGTGGTGTAGAAAAGCCTGGTCCAGGAACTCCCTCAGCTGCAAGTGCTCCTCCAGAGTGGGCATACTTTGTGAACTGCTGGACCAAGAAAGCAGCAAGCTTAGGCTTCAGTCTGTGCCCATCTGCATAGGACATTTGGATGAAAAGGGGAAGGCTGGGTTTGCAGTCCCCTCAAGGGATGCCCCAGTAACATAGTTCCCTTTTTATGGGCTGAGACTTCCTCCACTGAGATCAAAGGCTATATTCCTCTTGACTTCAATGATGCTATACTGCAAAAACATTTATCTACACAATGTATGGTGGGATCTTATTATGGAAAGGCATATTTGGTGGGGGTAAAGGGTAGAAGGGGAAGAAAAGCTCTGGAAGAAATACAGAAGAAACAATCTGGCAACACTATCAGAATCAGATGGAATCACTTTATGGAATCAGATGGTTTGGTGGCAAAGACAGTGCTACTTGTGAAGCTGGAAAGTGAGCGAGCAGTGCACTGTGCACACAAGATGGGAAATGCAGAGTATCTCCACTTGTATTAAGATGTTTTGGGAGCTTGAGACAAGATCTTTCTAAATATCTTTTCTTCTGGATTGAAGAACATTCTGCTTTTTACCACCTTCACAGCTGAGGAATCGAGACCTGTATAGCACATTTATCTTATGCTTGCAATTCAAAGCAAATTGCTGCTGCAAAACCTTTTAGTATGACAGTTATATTTCACTTTACTGACAGAGAAAAGGCGTTGTGTGAAACCTTTTTTGGGAACCCACACTTCCCATTCTGTCTGTTTAGATACAAAGACTTCATGAGATGGTTTCTTCAGTGCACTAAAGGTCCTCGCCTGCAGACACTATAACTGTATTTTACTTCTAATTGGTTGTACAAAAAAATCCAAGTGCACACAGGCAAATCAGGTGTCCTTCAGCATAAAGGGATTTGGACCTGTTCCTTGATCTACTTAAGTTCAGTAGAAGCTTTTATGTCTTTGTTTGCAGCTGTTTCAGTGATGACAACTACATTAGAAGGGATTCCTGATGATTTATGGGGTTACCAAAGAGACCCATTATGAAGTCTTCCAGATTTGCCCTTATGGGTGCTCTTACAGCTACATCTACATGGCCTCTTTGTCTTCCAGCTTTTTGCTGTATAACACAGATGTTATCTAGTTTTTTGTGTCACTTCTTTAAAACAAAGAGTGGCAAGGGCAGGGAGGGAAGGGTGCTCCTTCCTTGAGGGCCCAGAGCACGCACATCACATAAAAAGGCCTCCAAGTGCAGGGCAGGGTGGGCACCATCACGGCCAGGCATTTAGTGGCAACAGAAACTCCCCATGGACCCATGTGTCTGAACCTGCACAGCCACCAAGAAACCAAAACCTAGCTCAGGAGAAAGGCCCCACCTCCCTCACATGTCCTTTCAGGCGGCTCTCCTCACCACAGACATCCTCATTCTGCCTTTGTTAATGCCCACTAGCACTGAAACCACCACACTCTTGTCCTCTGGGACAAAGTGCTTCAGCATGCCTGCTTTCACAAGCCTACTAAATATTTCCACCCGCCTGTTGCAACAGGGAGGATTTTTTACCTCTTCAGGGTGTCAGCTTTGGTAAACTCTGACATAGAGCACAGAAGCCCCCAAGCTTTTGTGTATCCAAGACGCATCCCTCTTAGTTCCCTGTAACAGCAGTGGGAGGATAAGTGGTTTGGAATACAAAGTTGGCTACAAGCAAACATTCCACTATTAAGTGCTCAAATAGAATGTAAATAAAATCATAACATAGCTGCACATACAAACTACAGGAAAATATGGTAAGATTGCTTCCCGGCTACCATAGGGTTCAGGGATTTGACTGCCTCTACTAGAGCTGAACTCTTAAACCAGCCCTTGGGATCACAGAACAAAGTATGGCAGACTCAAACAGATGTAAGACTAGAACTACATTGCAGTTAATAAGCTCCCTGCCATATAGATGAAACAAGGAAAAAGAAGAAAGTTAAGGTTCAGTGTAATTGCACAGGATTTGTCAGGTTCATCTGCGAGTATACTGGGGCTGGATCATCAACTGTACTAATCAACAGTATTCACTGAAGATAAAAGCTTTGTGTTGGTCTACACCAACTGAATACGTGGTTCTGCTGACTACTAGTTGACATTACTTGCACTGACATTGTATTTAATGTTGTGGTGAAGAACACCTCAGCAACTGCATCTGTACTTGATACCAGTGACACATGGGTGTGCCAGCCCTTTATACTAACCCATGCTAGCTTTATGTCTCTCTGCAGAGGCACATATTGCTTTAGCACTGAATTTTTTACTTCTGATAAATCTCCTAATTCCTCTCTAATAGTAAATTACAATTGACTATTAAAATGCATCTGTAAAGATCACACTGTATCACAGAAAAGCATGGACAACTAAGAAAAAGCTTCTACTACTCTACTCAAAGAAACAACTGCATGCACATCTACAAACAAACTATCTTTTATTAGCAAGAAAAATCAGTTTATCTGCTTTAGTGGTGAAGCATATTTTTTACACTTGTTTCATCTATAGAATCACCTCATTGACTTTTTCTTGGCCTATAAAGGCCAAACAAGACTGATGTGGTGGGTAGTAGCAGAGGCACTTTCTCATGTCAGTCAGAGTTAAATCCCTGTTGCATTTGGGAAGGAATTTGATAGAGGGTGTGCACCTTAGAGAAGAAGCAAAGTGATTTCTAACAGCCAGTTTTGATGTAGCAATCCAAGTTTCTTGACACACCTCTTTTCTTAACACCAGGCAGCAAGAATGAAAGAAAAACTTGGAAAGAAAACCACAGACTAACGCGCGCACCTTTGATTCGTATACTCCAATTGTGAGACAGTTGATGACTTCTTCCCCCTCCTCACAGTTTGAAAAAACAGATAATAGGACAAACAGTGTATTATTTTTAAGAAAAGACGTCAAGATGAAAAACTGAAAATGTCAAAAGAGGCTGATATACAGCATTACTTAAGGACTGTTTTGTTGAGAAAAACTGACCAAATGATTTACGAAAGGCTTTTAACAGGGCAGTCTTTGGATTACAGCAAAGATGAAAAATAAATGAAAATCTATTTCAAGTTTACTTTAGCCTAGTCATTTGACAGATGAGGGCAAAACCTGGCAAGAACACAAGTTTTAATGCTCAGACGTAGTGACTTTATTTGCAATTTTGCAGATTAGAAGCTTTCTCTGCGCAAAATAAGAACTATTCATTTTTAGACATTTCCTGTTGAAACTTTTTCTATCTGAAGCTCCAATGGCAGCACATGTGTAAAAAGACCAAAGGACCAGTGTTTCTGCTGATGGCACAAATTGCTGCACACAGAGATTGTCCCCACTGTGTTGTAGTGGTATGTCCACCACCTTCTTCCCTTCCTAATTCTTCTGTCAAGCCTCCCTCTTGAAACACATCCCTCCTAATTAATTACAGGATAAACCAGCCTAGTATCAAGACTGCTCATGGCTGGAGGTGGATCTTGGAGCACGGACTTGTTCTCACTATGCACAGCCTGGCATATTTCTGCCTGGCCAGATGGGCCCGCCATCTGCTCCTATTTGAAGGAGAAGTTCCTGGAATTAGGGTTTTCCTTTTAACCTTTGTTTGTACAATTCCTATTCTCATTCAGGGTTGTGGTTTGTTTTGGTTTTTTTTGGTTTTTTGGGGGTTTTTTTGCCTTTTCACCAAAATTACCTGAAACACAGATTCAAGTTTAAAAGCCAAAGGGACAGCTTTGCACAGTTTTAGCGCACACCTGGCATTGAATTAGAACGGCTCATTATAAAGGCTAGTAAACTGCAGCTGCATCAGTACAGCAAAGGTCTGGGTAGAGTAGTAATACAGCAGCAATTATTTCCAACATGTAGGTTACAGACAGCCTAGTAACATCAAACCAAACTGCTAAAAGTCAAAGCTAGGTTTCTGATACTTGCTCAAGCTATTAGGGCATGCTACAGTGCTTTTCAATATAGAGTTTATAGATCAAGAGAAGCAGTTCAACTTTTTGAGACTAGTAAAAAAAGAAAAAACAAAACCCCTCAAGATGGAAAATAGAGAGCCAGTATCTAATTCTATGAAAATCTGCCACAGTTCTATATTTATTATAAGCCTATCACAGCACATCCTGCTCAAAGACTTACAGAAAATGTGTTGCTAGCTACCAGAGAATTATTGATTTTTTTTATTATTTTTTTTTTTCCTTTCATAGTGCTATTGCTTGGCTGTGGTAGAGCTGATCACTTGGGGAGCAGGGGGAAAGGAAAAAATCAATATTACTATTATCAGCTGTTGACTACAGTTTACAGCAACCATAATCTCATAAAATAGCTTGCAAAAGTGCTAGTTGTCATTCACAGAAGATATTACTGTTTTGGTCAAATCATTAAATGCTGATAGTATTGGAGATTTTGATGACCTTGCTTTGGTTAAATTAAGTTTTGGTGACCATCAGTATTGTCTAAACTTCAGACCTGAACCATGTTCAGCATGCCATGTTTGCAGTTGGCATTATCTTTTCATTATTGCTAAGAGCGATTCATTCCTCTCATTAGAAAAACTGATTTTTAACATCTCATGCTGTTTCAGCCACTCTACTTTAGTTCAGTATTTAGATGTGCCCCTCAGTCGCTAAGGTCTGCACTTCTTCCAATAATATCTTAAGTTACATCATATTCGTTTGTTACTGGTTTTTTAACCCCCCCGACCTTCTTCCCAGAGAGGTAGTTCCTGCAGGGTAAAGCTTTCTCTCAATACAGTTATCTGAGCATTTGTTCAAGTGTTGGACTGTGAAAACATAGTTCTGGGTTCTACATTTTCTACATGCATGTAACAGTAAATATTAAATTTGGCATCTGACAACACACTGTATGTACCTTTTCTGCAAGCACCAGAAGTGATGACCAGAGAAGCCAGTCACTCATTGGTTCCACTCAGAAGTCAAACTAACTAGATGGAGGAGCTGTCACTCTTGCCCTCCCCCTGCTCACATCAGAAGTCTACCCTGCCTGCCAATCTAACTTCTTAGCTTATGCTATTTTTACCCTTCTTCTTCTTTCTGATATTGACTTAAAGCCTGTAATTTGTTACACTTGGAATTGCATCTGTTAAAGGTAAAGGTCTAAGAAACATGCCAAGGTCCACCCACATAGAACCTATCACTTGTACAGAAAGTATTTCACAAATCTCCCAAGTTAACATTAAAACACATGCTACATACAGTTTTTCCAGGTAGATAATCAGACAACTGTGACTCATTTTTGTGGAGCTAGGAGTTAACATGAAGTTGTACTGTAGCATTTTTGCTTATGCTTCCTACAGGCTAAAGGCAATATAGAATATTACAACAGGAACCTTTTCCTAGAATACACAAAACCCCAATGAAACTGCATTTATGATACAACCTCAATAAAAATTTTAATAATGTTATTCATGTATCACAACTGTCAAGGGAAAGAGAGAGTTCATACTACATTTGAGACATACAGTGTTGACCTGTATAGACTGTGTACAGTATGATTCGTACAGTTTGATTATTAGTAGCTTTTAATGGTTTGCAGAATAGAAATCTAAACTTCTCTCTCTCTTATCTTTTGAAGGAGCATTATTTTGAATCCATCTTATTTCCGGAATCACCTGCGCCAGGCTGCTGTGTTTAGGTGCCTAGAGAGATACTCTGAAGCTGCAAGGTAATCCACTGCTTGTGGATTTCTAATGGTTTCTCTACATCTCTTCCATTCCAGCTCTCAGTAGTAAGGATACTGCCTTATATCCAGGCTTTTCCAAAGTCAGTGGGAGCTTTGCACTGGCTTTGTGTATATGATCTCACTTGCAACAGAGCTCCAATCTTCCCAGTTGGCATAGCATGAATAATCCCAGTTTTGTCCCTAGTTGCTGCTAGGTTAATGCATGCAGGAGCATTTACTCCTCCTCAGGCAGAGGGGTGAGTCCTGATCAGGTCCTTGGGCTGTGCTGGGGCAAAAGTTACAGGAACACAAGCATCTTCTTCTTCCTGGTTTTCCCATAACCCCAGGCAGAAGCTCAGGTGGGCTCCGAGTGGATGGGGGCGGGTAGAGAATCAAGATCTCTGGGTACACTGTGGTATGCTGCAAAATTTAGCCTGCGTGCAGCTGATGAGATTGCTGGTGTGAACGGGAACTGCTGGCAGGAGGAAAGCCTACGAGAGGAAGCTCTGCTTGTATGTTTCCATTAATGCTGCCAAAACTTGAAAGTTTCAACATGCAGCAGAAGTTTTTAACCATTTAACATACTTATATGAAAGAAATACATGAGGAAATGCAATGGTGGCTTGGTATGTATCACCATTACTAGTAACATTAGACACAGAGGACTGCTCAGCTAAAGACCACAAGGTATAGCACAAAATATTTCACAAATCATTAGCTAACTAATGGCAGAACAGTGAGCGCAAATAGGGAAAAGATTGAAAAGCGTCACTGTGCTCATCATTTAAGATGGATGCTAGTGGTATTGCTCTGAAGCTATTAAAATAGCAGAAAACTAGTTTGTACAGGGAGTGGAAGACGACTTTATCCAAGCAGATACGTAGAGTTGCAGAGAGAATTTGGGAAGATGAACTTCAATTTTCTGTAATGGACTTCAGCCAAAAGCTCTGGGACAAACACTTTCTTTCTGCAAAACTCCCTAGCTTTCACAGGTCAGGACAGGGAGAAGAAATCTATTCCCAAAGGCAAGGAAACAGTTTTTCCAGATTTCCTTAGAAAAATAATTTCAGACAAACCTGGACTATTTCAGCTGTCTGTAAACCCACCTTTGGGTTTGGTTTTTCTTTTTGGGGGGGGAGGGGAGGTGGGGAGGTGGGATGGGGTTATATCTCACTGATAACAGTCGCTTATTCCTAAATCTTATTAGAGCATTGGTTTAAAGAGAAATTGTCACCTTCTGAATCTTCTGAGGTCCACTGGTCAGCCGTACATTTTAGAGCTGTGTTAGGAGAGTACAGCTGTTTTGTGATGGGTAGAGAACCCTGTCCAGGACACTTTTAAACCCAAAAAAATTCCCTAGAAGCCCAACAGGTGAAGTGATAAAAGCCAATTGTTTGGGGTGCTGCAAGAGAAAGAGGACTTTCCTCTGAAAGACAGCAACAACAACAATCATAAAAGTTAAACAATACCCTCTCAGACACTGATCTTTCCTAAGCATCAACGCATGTAGAGGCCCATATTTGAGAAGAGAGTATGAGCTAAGAAGGTGTTCATAAATAAGATTTAAAAAAAAAAACAACAAAACAAACCACACAACAAAACACACACAAAAAAAAAAAACCACAAAAAACAAAATTGTGGTGTTACTGCAGATAAGCAGTCAGCAAGTTTACTACATCAGCAGGCACAGGGGAACCCTGTCAGCCTGTTTTTCCCCCACACTAAGTATCTTTCAAGGGACTAGATTTTAAATGAGATTACATAAAGGAGAGGAACACTCTGACAGACTGAATCCAGAGTGGTTCCAAAAGCAGTGACTACAGCAGTATTCAGAGTTTAGCCTAGTTTAACATAGTGTTATAGCAACTGTGCAGAACTGCTTCTGCAGATTGTGTTAAACTAGGCTTAGCACTACTTCTGTCATCACAGTGGAGTTGCTGGTCTTAGCTGAACCCCACTAATGGTGCTGAATGTACTCCAGTCATTTCAGACAGACCATGGCACAGATATTCAGCTGCAGTTTCTGGAAAGACAAACTTCAGTTTTGTTAGCATAAGTCATCATTTATTTCTGCTTGCCTTTTCCACGAGAAAAAGGTCACTCTATTCCTTTTTATGCTTTTAAGTATCCCTTGCCTTCCCACCCCTTCTTGCGATTTTTATGTTATTGCATAGTCCATTAAATACACCCAGAACACTGTACGAGTGAACAGGAGTGGCTGGTTGTGACCAGTCCCGGTTGCCGCAAGCAGCATGGATAACCACATTTAATTTAGCCTATCTATCAAGCTGAAATCCCAAGAGATTCTGTCTCTCAGGACACACCAGACTGAATTCTTTGATTCAGAGAAAGTAACAGGTTAGAGTGGGGCCAACTGTAATATAAATGTCTCTCAAGTTCCTCTGTGTGTAATTTTCACTAGTACAGCAGGAGAATAAGCACATGAAGCAGTCTAAATGCAAGGACATCTGAATTAATGTGAGGAGTCTGATATACCCATATCAGCATCACTTCTGAATTTTGTCAGCTGCAATAGCAGTTCCTGTGGGATAGCACTGTGATAGGATGCCACCATGTAGAGTGCAGCCTAAGGCCATTTGGCATTGTAAAGCAATCCTAGAAACACCAATGTGGGGTCACAGAATCTGCAAATGATAAATTCCAAAGTGCTTCAAACACTTTCACTAAGATGTCAGCTAGTAAATACATTTCTCCTCTATTGGTATCTCTGATAGACGACTCCTCTTGACAAACACAGTAAAGATTTAAACATTAGATGGGAGAAAGCCTATTTCAGTGGAAAGATCATCTTGGCCCTTGAACAAATGACCATAAATGCATTATACATAAATTTAGTCTAGAAGTTACTGGGAAGTCTTAGGCATTAGAAGGCATTTAGGTTTAGGATCAGCATCCAATAGCAGCTACTAGAGGTACCTTGCCAAGGGACACATGGTCACAGCTGATCAAAAGATCACTGATAACCAGAATGGAAAGTCGGGCTCACTTCTGTCCCAAAACTAAGAAAATGCTCTTGGAGGAGGCCAAGGAGAACTCAACTTTCCTGGCAATATACCCAACCCAAATTATTCTATGATTCTATGACTTCTACCTTAGGGAAGGATGGGATAAAGGATGAGACACATGATATATATATGTGTAAGCCACAGAAGAACGTCAGAGGTCCATGCTGTCTCTAAAGACAGAGCAGACAAACCACCATCCTTTGCTTTCAAGAACAAGAGTGCTAGAAAGAGAACATGCACTCAAGGGTGACCCTCAAAGCTCCTGAAGGAAGAGTTATGAGAGCCTACATGTCCTTCAAGCCACCAAGCCCACGGGCTGTGACCCCACAGCTGCACCCATGGGAGAAGGTCTAACCAGACGAGCAATAAGGCATGAAAGCAATTTCTCTTTTTTACTCAAATAGTGCAGGCTATTGCTAGCACTGAATAGCCTTGAATCAGTAGTAAGGTGAAAATTGTTAACTTACAGAAAAATATTGCCACCTATTTGCTTTGAAACTGGAGTTTTAAGTACAGAAGAGATTTTGTCCCTTTTTCTCATTAAGCTGTATAGCTCTCATCTTTCTGCTAATCAAAATGCTGTGCTGATTTAACAGTGTCACTGTGTTCTGCAAAAAGCTTAAGATAGCTCTTTTATCACCAGCTAGAACACTAGTGACTTGAAATTAGTTGTATACATGTAAGGGAAAACAGACTGTCTGTCCCTCTGCCAGAACAAACAACTCATTTTCATCCGACTGCATAGAGTAAGGGTAAGCAAGCATTAAGGAGGAAGACGTTTGAGGATCTTAATAGCTGTGGTACAGCTGACTCAGCTTTTTGACATTCATATTAAATATATATAAAATAATCTAGATAAATCCATCATCTGAAAAGCAAACTAGGTCTGCATGTAGTGAGCCTCAGCCCTCTGTAAGAGTTCAGGTGTGTGTCCCCTTTTGGTCTGACTTGAAAACACAGTGCGTGAAAGCTAGGTGAATAATTTGGGTTAGTTTGTACATCCAGGTTTGTTTTACAAATCACAGAGTTGTACTAAGGAAAGCTGTAGTAATAACTGGGGTTGGGGACACACTGCTGAG
>JAVHNF010048144.1:18844-31915 GCA_034783455.1 Micropsitta finschii
GATGATCTTTGGGGTCCTTTCCAATCCAAACCATTCTAGGATTCCTTTGTTATGTTCTTTGTGCTCAGGAGAGTTCAAAGTTTGACCCATATGTAGTTACTCCAGGGGTATAAATCAGAGCGAGGTCTGTTACTGGCCAACATTAATTGTCCAAAACCTCAACATGATGTAACAGCTGATCCCAAATGATAACATTACATATTTACGTATCATATTTAATATAGTTTTGAAATTGTAACAGGGGAGGGAGTGGTCCCTCATTCTGTTTCTGGCAATATCAGTCAATGTATCAGGAAATTCCTTCTTTCAAGGACTTTTGCTTTCTGCTCTTCAGAAATCCCTGCTTGGGAGGGGAATTAATCCTACCCATCCCTACTGTACTCACCATATAACTTCTTGTTACCTATGGTATTCCAGTGAACAATGAAGCAACTCAGCTTCATTCTCAAGATACATATTATCCCCTTAAACCTTTAATAAAAATGCAGTCCTACAGTATGTTCTAGAGTTCTGTATGCTTCGTTCCACCTATAATTTTGCATTTAAAACTGAAGATAATTCAACAATAGGTGCCTAGTTTAGTCATTACAGATTCTCCTGATGATCTGTATTTAATATTTTATCAGTCTGCAGATTGGACCAATGTTTTCAATGTGCAAGTAGAAAACAAGGTTACAGCTGGTTCTGTAACTAATTTTCAAACTTTTTTAAAACAGACACAGCATGCATTTAGTATATGTGTAAGTGTAAGTAATATTGGGATAATGCAAGTGGGAAGAGATAATGTATACATACAAACAGAAATGGCAAGAGTAATCTGAATTGCGAGTTACCTGTAAAAGTGACTGTTATTTCAGCTAAGCTCTTTACCTGTTCCGCAGGCAATTCCATCAGATATAAGAAGAGAAGCTTCAGAGTCAGGCAGTTTTAACTCCATCCCTTTTTTTTTTTTTTTTTTTTTTCTATTTTTTGTCTCAGTTTAGGGGAAGCAAATTTCTCTCTTCTTCATTAGTACACTGCAGGAAATGGAAGCATTGCATTATACAATGTACAAGATTATCACAAATGGGTCTATTTTAAAATAAAGAAGGGCCCTCCAAATAAAGAAAACCTCCAGATAGCCATATCATTGAAGGAAGGTTGGACAGCTTTGCTGAAATACTGTTGCACATGAAGCCATCAAAAAAGAAATAAAACCAAGTATCGTGTCTTGAGATATGTGCATGCAATAGGCTTTCACTCTGATGAAGGAGGGAGAAAAAGATGTTAATGATCTGGGTCACTAGCTCTGGATCTTAAATAATAATTTCATAAATAGCATTTCATTAAATAATATATTGCAGAAGTCTCCTTTTAGAGTGTCTCATGGGCTTACCATTTGCTTACTGAATGTCTTTGTTACCTGAATTTCTATGGACCACATGGATAAGTACTCACCTGGAGTTAGGAACACAGCTGAGTTATGTAGACCTTCATGTATTTCAGTGGAAGCCAAGCTTTTAACCTACCTAAATATCTCAATCGGTTTTTTGGCTTCTGAGAATTTAGGTGCCTAAATCCTTTGCAGTGCCAAGCCCTGTAACCATATTCAGACAGCATCATTTCACCTGTGTCCCTGTGTCTGGAAATTCATAGTTCCCTACTGCATATGTTGCTTTGGTTCTGTGAATTGAGCTTTGGAGGCCTTTAAGGAACACTGTCTGATCTGGGCACATTTTGGGTTGGACACAGGCAATGCACATAGAGCCTTAATGCTTGTACTTCTTTTGAAAGTGGAATTTTTTAATTGCAAACCTGAGGTCACAGTAGCAAGTGTGCTCCCTGATGGACAAGGAACTGAGAAGCAAAACTGGGATAGAGGCATGTGAAAGGCTCAAAGGGGTTTTATGTCTGTGCCTCACCATTCCTGATGTAATGCATGGCAATATAGAGGAAGAAAATGAGTAGGGATGAAAGCAGACATTGAAAAACTAAACACAAATGCTGGAAATGTAAGTATGCCTCTGATTACTTAAATAAGAACAAATTAAGGAGGAAGAAAAAAGAGGAAAGGCATTTATCTGGAGTGCAGCAATGCCTGGAGACCTCTGCCACAACCAGTGTCATTATGCTAAGCATGCTTCAAAGAATTAGAAAAAGGTTGTGCCAGGAGGACTCGCACACCAAATAAGTAGATCAGTCAAATATGATCATCCGCATTTTACATCTGATGCTGAGAAACAGAGAAAGATGAAGAAACTTGTCTGAGAAATTATTCCAGATTTGTCCAGGGCTCTGCACATATCTCCTCCTTTGAAAACAGTGCCAGAATGAGAGAAAAGTCTGGGCTACCATCAAGGAGGAGGAGGTCGCAAACAGGATGCCATGTGCTGCCAGTGAGATGCATTCTCACGTCACCAGTCTGCAGCCCTGCAGCAGGGATGGAAAAACACGCTACAGGTGTCTCTGTATCAACTGATTGCATTTGACCCATGGCAGTGCTCCACAGCAGCAGGCAGAGACAGGATGATGCTCAGGTTAAGGATTTGCCAGTTTTAATCTTTGAAATGACAGCAGTTGAGGCATGATATATCTATAGGATCCCAAATTGTAAATGACCACTTGCAAATGTCCTTTGACTCCAAGACAGACAAGGCTTTAGTGCTTAAGAATTGCTCTAAATTTAGATTGAAAGTTCCTTCTCTCTGACGAGGTGGCTGCAGGAGGCCACCACTGCTCATGTACACCATTAGAGAGTAGCTGTGGCATTGCCATGGTAGATGGAAGCTTTGTAGACCACCTCTGGCAGACCAAAGGTACACAATAACATGACAGATTCATTCAAAGTCTTCCCTCAATTCTGTGTCGCACAGTTATTTCCCTTTTCTACCTCAGAACATAGTGAAGGTCTTTCCTCAAAACTATCCCAGGTCAAGCAGGCAAAGCTGGATGCTTTGCTCACCTTCTGTGCTTCATCCGCAGGATCCATAAGTCATCCCTGGGATTAAACACTGACACCAGTTGGAGTCAGTTAGAGTTTAGCCAATGAATTTCAAAGCAATGAAGATTTCATCCTTCGTTCATCCTGTGCCGGCTGGGCTAATGATGTTCAATTAGAAACCACTCTTTGTTCTAGTGCAGTCAAGAGGATTTTTGCCAATGATTTAAATGAGCATTGAGTAAAGCTTATGGCTAAATCCAGTCCTTACACAGAAATCCATGGATCCTACTGAATTGCTTTTCTCCTAGTGAAATTAATGGGAGCTACATGGGAACATCTAAGGGAAGATTTAGTTCCTGTTTGTAACAATATGTTACCCCCTGATACTGGCCTTGCTTTGAAATGTTTATTGTTAAATCCATGTATTTTTGGTTATGTCTCATTAAGAATATAATACAGCCTTGGAAAGTACATTCTGAAAGGGTACAACAACAGGATTGGGATTACTGTTTGTGAGACACTTTTAACTAGGGGAAAATTTCAAATTCAATTTATGGTAATGTCAAAGCACAAGTAATGTATAGGCAATGATAAGGGGAACATGCAGAAGTACACATTGCTAGCACTACATCAACAAATAAACTTTTGGTGCTGGTAATTAGGTACAGACGATTATTATATGTTTAATTGACTAAGTGACAATTCGGAATTACATCTAGTCACATTTAATTGGATTTGGAATCTCTAGAGGATGGGAAACGGAGAGCAATGTGGAGAGGCAGCCATAAAAGCAAACTGATTTTCTGAAGTCTGTTAAGACTCTACATTAATATCCATTGCACAATAGATTTTTAATATCCCTCAGCCTAAAAAGAGCAATGAAATGATTGTCACAGACAGTGGGAGTACTAAAGCATACTCCATTAGGTAGCAAGATGGCTGATTACTTTTAGTTTGTTTTGTTGGGCTTTTCTTAAGATATAGTTTAATCAAAGTTGAACTATGAGTTAGCCATAGACAAGTAATAAGCTTAAATGGCCAAGCCACAGGGTGTTATACATGTTGATGCTGTCCTAGAAGAAATGTACGTGCACATAACATACATCCTCCACAAATACTATAAAGCAAAAAAAAACTAGACTAGAATACTGTATAGCAGTCATTAAATATTTTCTCAGAGTAAAATATGGAAAAGCTATTAAAAGAAAATGTAGGGATGCTTGCTTGCATATAGTTTAGCTAACTAAAAAATGTTTACTAATGCTTATCTTACTGAAGTTGCACAAAGACTGAGAGTTATGTGTAATCTTTTGATACAAACCTTGTGTTACATTCTTTAAGAATTACCTCCATTAAATATTGCTATATACATCCTTCCCTTCCTTTACACTCATTTATTTTGCTTTTGTCATCAGGAGCGCCATGATTGCTGACTATATCTACTGTCTGACAGGAGGCATTGAGCAGCATACAAGCAAGCTCATCAAACTGTATTGGCAGGTAAAAATTGATAGCCCAATGAGGAAGGAGGTGCCTATCTTACTATTAAGACCAAAATGAAGGATTACTGCTTAAAAGACTGCCGACAAAGGTAGCTCTTGGCCACATCAATCAACAGGACACTATATAGTAGTACAGTATTTATAGTGAAGTAGATCTTCTTGGACTAATTTTAAGGGCAAAATTCAAGGTTGTTAACCCTTGGCTCATTCTTCAATTTTATGGACTGCTATAAAATTTAATTCTGGATACTGTATAGTTCCCTAAGCTATTTTTTGTGAAGTCTTCCTACCTTAGTGACACTTTTCTTTTGCAATTTGCATGATACTAATCTTCTGACACCTTTCCAAACTCTTCAACTGGAAGGGGAGTTAAAAATGACTTTAACAAATGGTCTCAGAAAAACCTAAAGTGCTCTGTGAAGGATGGTTAGGTAAGACCCCAGTCCACAAAGATTACTTACGTAGGGAGTAGACTATTGACTTCAATGAAATTTGTCTCTGGAGCTATTTGAGATGGCTTTTCAGCCCCATTAGCACAAATTTAAGGGTACCCCCTTCTGCCCTGAGGAGAGCTCAAACCTGGAGGTTAATGGATGCCACATCCTTTTCTGGGAGACACTTATTGCTGCAGGAGCTTACCAATGCCACTGGTGCCCCAGCCTTGACCCCCCTAATTTCAGTGTGAGCAAGGTGCATTCCAGAGGGAGTGCAGTGTTTGAGCTCCAAGTGTTGGAAATCCCTTCTGTCCCCAAGAGCGGACCTTGCCCTCGGGTCCTCCTTGTCCATACAAGGGATTTAATGATACTAGGAACAATATATGTCCCTAGTGATAAAATTTCAGAATCTGATTCTGATCCTATTTGTGGGTTTGTTCTGTGAGAACATCTGTGACATCTGTACTTTATGTGAAGCGGTGGAAAATATGTCTGACATGAGCCAGGGTAATAAAGATCAGAATATGGTATTTTATCTTCACTTCCACAGTAAATTCTTCCTTTATAAAACTATTCTTAGTTGCATTCTTATTGGCAAAATTGAATAAATCTCAGTCCTAGGAGCTGCTGAATTTCAGTACTGCTGTGAGTGCAAAGTGCATCTCATTCAGAGAATTACCCACTGGGCTAGTGTTTGCAGTGCCTGTGAACTTTCTTATTTGCTTTCCAGCAGAGAATTTCTTCTGTACAGAACAGTTTGATTTTTTTTCCCACTGGGTCAGACTCATTTAAAATCTTGAGTTCACAAACAGGTTTCATGAAGGGGTCATTTCTTCAAATGGAATGTCTTTTTTTGTCTCTGAACACTCATATCCATTGACTTCCCTTCTTGATGTCATGGACATGAAGCTTCAAAGAATAAACTTTTAAAGGAGGAGTTGTCATAGTTGTCCTCTCCTCCAGGGGTTCAGACTCTCCTGCTAGGTAACAGGGCCCACAAAGTGGCATGAAGGGCAAGATTTATCACAGTGTCTCCCCATAGAGTCTAAACAAGAAGCTGTGGCTGGGCGGAGATGGGAACAAACCAGAACTGAAGTGGGGCTACTGAAATGCTTCCAGCTATTCCCATCATATTCCTAGATAACAAGGGCCAAAGGATCTTGGCAGTGGTAGGACTCTGGTTCATCTCTGCTTCACTCCAGAGCTTGTGTGTTGAGAGTTGATGTGTGGGTCTCCCTGGACCCCATAGTACCTAGAGGCTCCACCATGCTGTTTGTGCCCCATTCCCTCTCCTTCTCTGCCTTTCTCCTGAACCTAAGTTGCTGTCATCTTTCTCTGCAGAAGCTTTGAAATGCCAGCAGAGATCTAACCATTTGTTTGATCCCCCACTGTGCTTGATTTTCACTGGGAGACTGAGATTGCTCTGCAATTTTGTGCCTTTTGTGCATATGCCTTAGCGTGGGCTCAACTAAGGAGTCAGCGGTATCTATATGCTGACACACACGCAGTGGAGGCAGCTGGGTGCCCAGTACCGCTCCCACTCAAGTTAATAGCTAGCACTTAAGAAATGCTGTTCATGAAGATATATCCCCAGCACCAGTAGCAACTTTTTCCTTCCCAAGCTGATGAGTTCTGTGCACTCAGCATCATGGGTGACTTCAATGTCATTAGAGCACACAGCAACAATTATGCAGGATGAGGTAGCATGTGACACTGCACTGGGACTTTCCACCACAGAGAGACCAAGCAGAAGTAACATAATCTTTTTTATAAATATTCTCTCTATTTCACAGTGTAAAGCCGAAAATAGCTTGTCACAACTATACGTGCTCATGTGCCTTTGTAACCAAAGCAACAGCTATTGATGCATGCTTTTCTTGCTAACTACTCCTCTGCCCCAGAGCTTGCACACAACTGCGAGCAAAATTTTCTGAGGAAGAAGGGAATAGACAGTGAACACGATGGTTTCTTTATTACTTTTCTGAAAAAAGATTTTTAGATTAGATATGTGAATTTTTGCTTTGATCATGTATATCATGCTTTGGTCATGTATATAATCTTCTGGTGTGTCATTGACTACTTTTGTTTCTTCTTTTCATGATTCTTTTAACTGCTGGAAAAGGCTTTTCCTCCTCAAAGTCTGCCTTCTACTTCTTTCATGGCTTCAAAACATTGTAAGACCACTCGAATCCTGCAGCTGATGTCTTTACTGCAAAAAAATCAGGCCTTTAATTCACATCTGCAAAGCTCCTTATTATTTATCCTACTTCTAAATCACTGGTTTTTCTCTCCTGATCTATTCCTCATGCTCAGAGCCATCTTTATCTTGTATCTCCTTTGGTTTTCCTCTCCTGATTTTAGTTTGATACTTCCTTTTGAACTTCTTCTATCCTTGACATATACTGCCAAAAGTCCTCTTTCTTCACAGCTCTTTTTAAAACATCCTTCAGTTGCTCTCCTCCTCATTATTAACTTTTGCCTATTTCTTCTTCAGCAGCAGTAATCTGTTCCATGTAACTGTGTACCTCCTCTTATGTAAACTGCAAGGTTCGGACTGACAGATTTTTAAGGCCAGATGGACTCGATGAATTAATTACCTGACTTCCTGCATAAAAGCACCGCAGAACTGCACCCTTACCTTTCTACATTGGTGCCAAAAGAAGAAAGCAGAGTCTGGTTTTGAGAAAGTTACCCAATCTCCAATTAAACAGTTTAATAATGGACTATTTAACATAGCCCATCTCATAAATTATATGTTTCATTATTGCCCCCTGTTTCTTTCCCAGTTTACAAACTGGGATCTTACACATCCAGTCCAAACTTCCAACAGTTTATATTAAGCATTCTTCTCTGAAAGCTTAAAGAACCTTTAGTACTTGTAATCTTCTCCCTGTACATGCACCTATGGATCATGATCAAGGCAACTTTAAATATTCTTTTTGATTAGCTTTTTGATTAGCTTTCTTTGATTATCCCCTTTAAAGTAAATCATCTATTTCTGGATCTTCTGTACAGTGATATGTAATATCTAATGCCCTATGTTGGTTTTGAATATTAATACCCACCTTCCATTCCAGTCTGAGATAAAGGCATAATACTGATGAGAGGTGAAAAAGTAATTTGCATTGGATAATATTCTGTAAGTTGGGCCTTTTTTTCTGTTCAAATATTTTATTCCATGGCTTGAAAACATACATTCTAAGTTAATATATGATCAAATGGATGGGCTTTTTTTTTCAAATCCACTACAGAATATGCTCTAGATCATTTGTGTGTTGGCTGTTAGGTTAAAAATAGGTGACTTAAATAGAATTCATCACAATAAATAATAATGTGAAAGTTATTAAATGTATTATGGTTGATACCTTCGAAGCAGAAGCAGCAAGACAAAGTTTAAACTTACTTTTTATATTAGTGAAGTAAGGTCCCTAGCATTTATTGTCAGCAATGTAATTTCTCAGCTGGTAATACGAAAGCAAACAATAGGCTTGAGATATTTCATCCCATAGAAAAAGTCCATCTTCAAACTGTCCAGATTTACTCACACTTCTGTAAGTCCTCTTTCTTTTAGCCGTTATTTCCGATGGCTAAAAACTGCAATATAAGCTGGATGTTTTATTCCATGAGTAAAAATATGTCACACAGATACCACAATGTCAAAAATGACCGATGTTCTCAAACTTGAACTTTGCAAAAATCTGGAAAGTCACAGCCTGACTTCACCAGTATCTGGCACTGACACCTTAGTGTAAAGTGCCTTTGTTATCGAATTTATAAATATCTTAGACTTAATTCACTACTACAAATTTAATTGCTCTTGTTATTCCATTGTTAAAACCATGTGGCCTATTTTATATGAAAGGTTCAGCTCTGGCATCTGCTATACACTTCCAACCAAAGTCAATCCCATCTAGCTTAAGTCTTCTACTAAATGCCATTGCATCAGCAATGCACACTTAGTGCAGAAACAAACAGAATCCCAGGAAGGCATTTCAAAGCTTGTAGGTTCATATCTGTAAGCTTCCATAACCACCTGTACTAAAAAACTTAATTCCATAACATAGCAAATATGCATTTGCTACAGCTGGAGACCTTTTAGCTTTAGTTCCTGTTTAACCCCAGTGTTTTGGCCAAGATTGCAGCCATCACAGAGCTGCTCCTAGCACATAGAAAATACTGGCTCTGTGACTGCTGCACATGGAGCTCACAAACTTGTGTGTCTGAGAACATTTCTGTCAGCTAAGCTCAGCGTCACAGAGAAAGCTTCCAGCAACACATGCATTGGCTCACATGCAGGTTTGGGTATGCATTTGTTTTGCTGTCTTGATGCTATTGTGAACATCAGGTGCTTCCATTTCAAAAATCTTCGGTGTTGCAAGCACAGAGAAATACACACATCACACAATAAACTAGATGATAACACAACCCTGCAAGGTGGCTGAACACCTACAGTGCAGCGATGAATGCTGTCAGCTCCTTTAGAACTCAGCTTTATCTCACATCTTGTGGAGTGACAAGCCAAGTCAAGAAACTTAAAAGGAAAAAGCTCTTGGTAGCCAAAACGTCCTCTGCAGTCTCAGCAGGTGACAAGACCCGTCAGCAGTCCTGCGTGCTCACGCTTGACCCATGTCCTGCTACAGAGCGTGAGGTTTCCAAGCTGGCAAAGGCAGGGATGTTTTGCGATCCTCCTAATGGAATGAGTGATAAGAGCTGACAGGCAGCCTCTCTAGGCAGCCTGGGCATCATAGCACTGAAAAAATATATTTCTCATTCATTCTTAGTGCCACACATCACTGCAGAAAAGTCCCTTCTTTAATAAAATCTGGGGGAAATCCCATTGAGGTCAATGACTATTGTGTATACAGGCAAAAGTATCTAATACCTGTAAGCCTATATTGTTTCAGAGGTCTGGGGAGCTTGTTGCTGCTTTAAGAATTAATTCTGAATTTTCTCATGTGAGAAAACGAGGTGACATTTCTCTTACCTCTCTCCATAAAAACCATTAGGTAATCCTCCCTCTTCTATATCTATGGCCATTTTGAAGGACACTTGCCTTGAAACACTAAGCTTTAAATTTTCTGGTGGAAATTTGGGACATAATGATTTTCCTCATCCTGCACTTTAGAATTATAAAAATGAAATATTATTTTGGCCCATACGATCAGTGTTCTTAAGACACTGCATTGGTATCCAGATGATCTCAGGGCAGCTTCTGACCAGTTCATGATTTTCCTATGTTCTCAGTGCATCATGGATGAAGCAACTTGCTAAGATTAAAATTATTAACACTTTTTCAGGGCAGAATGGGCCTCTTCCTACATACACCATTTCAGGGATTCAGACCGTTCTGGCTTCAGAATATACTATTTTTAAGACATAGCACTCGGCTGCAAAAAATCAGCTTCATTCTGTTCTCAAATAAAATATATGAAGTAATTGAAAAGGCAAATAAAATAACATAACAGAGAGTTTCTATCATGTTGATACTGATTTGGGAGCTTTTTATTGCTGTTGTTATTGCTTATATTTCCATTCCAAAAACAATTCCACATGTACAAAAGCAAGGAATTTAACATTTTTCTTGTATTCTTTCTTCTTCAATAATATCTACCTCCACATATTTTCTACCAACTTCTATTTTTCTGGTACTACATCATACATGGTAGAATAACTGTTACTTAAATCATACTTATATTTACATGGTAAGAGAAATTATTAGTTTAAATGTCACGAGTATTAAAACAGATGGGTTAATTGTCTCTAATTGCAGGAAAGATGGATTTAATACTAGCCGAATGTAATAGGCAACACATATCTTACTGTAGTTGGTAGCTGTTGAAATCCCTCTATGAAACCCTATTAGGGTTTTAACTGTTAACAGAGGGCCATAAATCATGTCTCAAAGATGCTCAACAGGAACAACCTGGCCAGCAAAGCTCCAGATCATTTAAAAAACCTACAGGGTAGCTCAAATGTAATGTACATATATCACAAGTAGAATTTTCAATTCCTTCTGGCTTTTGCTGGGTTGCAAAGCAGAGCTTTAAGATATACAAAAGCCTGAGAAATCAGTGCAGAAAACCAGCCATTTTATGCTGCTTTCAAACCTTATTGTTCCTTCAAACTGCAAAGGTCCTTAAGAAGTTACATATTTATTATCCTCTTCCATTTTTGTATACTATCTCCTTTCTCTGGGGAGATGAAGCTACAGGCAGAAGTTTGTTCTCAGGATCATTGCTGGTTATGTGGCTTTCCATCTGCACATCTGCTCTTGAAGAACTACAAAGGACATCCCACAAAAATAGATAAAGCCACTTTTCAGAAACAACACTAGATACAGTCAATTTGTCTTCTACTAAATTAGCAGCTATTCAGCCACATAAAGTCACATGCTATTGCAATGACTCAGGCATGATTTTTCACTGCCCCTTTGAACAGTGCTGTCCATTTTACAGGCTAACCACATCAGTCACCATCTCTGGCTGTCTGATTCATCTTTTCACATTTAAGTCAAGTTTCCAAAATACGCTGAGTTCAGTTCTAGGAAGGAATGACATCTCCTTCAGTTACTTTCTGCATTTTAGTTGCCTTTTCTATTTTTTTTCTTTTTATTTTTTTCTCTTTTGGGGCTAAAATCCCTGAAACCCCCTACAACAAGTATCCCACCTTTCTCCCAGGGGTATTTCGTTGCCAAACTCAATCACTGCCACTTAAGCACTTGCCTGCATCAACAGATGGATGCAGCATCCAGCTGTTGTCCAGTGGGTTCCAACTACATTCACATAAAGCACTCAAGCAGTGTTCAACCTTTAGCTCTGCCTGTCTGAGTTAAGGTCTCCCTCTGAGCCCAGGTTACCAAGATCTTCAGCTTATAAACCCCTTTCACACAGGAAAAGAAACCCTGCCTTTTACACTATGAACCACTGCTGACATAGTGGAAGCCATGTGGAGCTTGCGCAACATCTACTGAGGACTCGTGTTGGCAAAAGGCTTCTCCTAGCACTGGAAGGTCACTCCTGCTGCTCAGAGCAGTCCCAGTGAATTTTGTTCTGGGATTCGGGCATTTCTCACCACAAAACCTCTCATCTTTAAGAAAGGGGTAATATTAACAAAACTGGTTAAAAGCTGTGGCTTTGGCCAATAGCTTCACTTAGAGGATAATTAGCCTGTTCACAGGGCCAGTTCTTTGATCGTAGAAACATAGAATGGTTTGGATTGGAAGGAACCTTAAAGCTCATCCAGTTCCAAACCCCTGCCATGGGCAGGGTCACATTCCACTAGACCAGGTTGCTCCAAGCCCTCTCCAACCTGGCCTTAAACACTGGCAGAGACAGGGAAGCCACAGCTTCTCTGTGCAAACTGTGCCAGTGCCTCACCACTCTCACAGTAAAGAATTTCTTCCTAATATCTAACCTAAATCTACCCTCTTTCAGTTTAAACCTATCGCCCTTTGTTCTATCACTACTTGCTCTTATAAAAAGTCCCTATCACACTGCCCCATTGCAGATTTATGCCTGCGCTTTGTCTTGAAGCTAGAGCTCCTGCCTGGGATGACAGCAAACTGTAATCTGAGCAGTAACAGGGGCTCACCTTGCCAATGCTCTGGATCACCTTTGCAATGTAAATATAGCCTCTGTTTCATTGGTCTCAGAGTTGCTCCACCATAGCAAAGAAACACTGAATTCCTTCACATTTATCCCTGTGCTGAGATGAAAGGGTAATATTCTCAGTTTGCAGCAAGCAACGTAAGAGTTGAGGACTCTTGTGGCACTCTCCATGCACGAGTTTGTGAGACTAGGGCTTGTGGGTAGAGCGCTTCCCCAAACTAGAATTGTATTTCCACATTCGTGCTCAGTCCCTGTTTTCTCACCAGCCAGCATCACAGACAGGGAGTTTCAGGAGCAGCCTCCAGCTTTTTCCACACTCTGTGTATTTTGGCGGGTTTCTCTAATGAATAGCAATCTTTTTGGAAGGTTGTAAAGAATGGATTTCTTTTCTCCCAAAACATAAAGAGATTCTTAATAGGGTATCAAACAGGCCTTGAAGCCCAAGGTAACCCATTTGAAATACCTCTGCCTTTCAGAAGTCAGCAGAATGCACAGATCTATCACTGTGGTGCTCTGCAAATCCGCTTTCAAAATACACTGCATACAAAATAACTCACAGAGACTTAAATACGTTAATAACTTAAGAACCTAAATAAGCTGATATTTGA
>JAVHNF010048144.1:33523-51805 GCA_034783455.1 Micropsitta finschii
AAAAATCATCTTTCTTTATCACCTTTATCAGTTTAGCAGCTACCCTCATACTTGGGAAACAGCCTGACACTTCTTCCACTCCAAGGCCAGAGCAGCAACATCCCCCCTGATGCATCTGAGTGGACACTGCAGAAAGGACCCTTTAGATGAAAATAAACCAAAGCATGTGCAAATGGGGAAGAAAAAAAAAACCCATGGTTGTCCTGTCCTCTCTGCAGGAACTCTTATGAAAGTCTGTTGGAGCTCTTGCAATCCCCTCCACAGTGTGACTATATCCTGATGCATGGTGTACAGCATGACAGATGATGTTCTGTAGGCATTCCTGTTTCCTGGACACATTGCCAGATATCCATCCACACGTATGGACTTTGGTGCATAAAGGCTTAAGCAGAAAAATCCTTAGGGATTTAATCGTATAAAGTTTTCTCCTCCAAAGTTTTTATGGGCTTAAGTTTTATATCCTGAAAGACTTTACCCCATAAAAATCCAAGAGGATAATAAAACAAATAGCATCTATGTCCAGGGTCAGTAGCTTGGGGAAAAAAAAAATGCTCTTGGGTAATAATAATACCTTCAGTAGCAGTATTGACCAGAAACTACAGATCTATTCTTTTCCCCATTGGCTGGCATTTTACCGTTATTGCCCTGTGCTGTGCAGAACAGCCATGGGTACATGGCAATGCAGAGATATTATAGCCATGACTTTGAGCTGTTCTTGGGGATGATAAAGCCAAAAGAGAACTTTTCAGGCAGAATGCAGAGCTTGTCTGGTCCAGATTAGGAAATGGCTGCCAATCTATAGAAAATAAGCAGAATGCCCAATATCTCACACAGAATAAGGCTGACCTAATTCTGAGCCTATATTTACACATGAAATTCAGTATAACTTGAACAGGTAGGCCTCTGGTTTTTTTAAAAATGTACCTTGGAAAGCTAGATTGGTACCACTGTTTTGCTACTGATCCTCTAAGGGCCCTGGATGACAAGATGCTTAAAGTCCATAGAAATACAAAATCCTAAAATCACTTTCCTATAAATCAGTGCAGACTAGTAAGTATTCCCGCTGGGAGGAATGGGCACAGGATCCATTCGTGGACCTCCAAGCTCTTGGCAGGAGGACACACTTGCTATTTTCTGGTCTGATATCTCCAAATCTGTGGCATTAGCCATGGATAACATGGCTGTGCCCATAGAAAATTGCAACTCCTTCTCACTGGGAGGGAAAGCTAGTACTGCCCCAGGTGGTCATGATACTTTTGCACATATCTGAAGCTTTTTAATGTTCCAGGGCTACATGCGAGCCACTCCAGACTGCTTTCATTCCAGTAAATGCAGGACAATGGGCAGACTAAATACTGTAATCTAAAAATATAAACAAGTCCCCAGTGACACCCTTGCCATCCAGGTAGAGTATTCAGTGTAAGAGTACTCTGGATGCATGTATGGCAGCCTATCCCAATATCTGCTTAAAACAGTTCTATAGAATTTCTGCATACCCCATACCAATAAACGGAATGAAAATATAGTGGCATAAGGCCATATTAGAGGACCTGTTGTCTAAAGCTATTAAAGAGAGGACACAGGTATTTAACTAACTGGTACTCTCAGCCTTCCATTCTGGGTTGGTGGGAGCAGTCATCAGCTAAACATATGACTCATGGAGGCACGCTGTTTCTTAAATATTTTTATATAGGTGGAGGATAGACTGGAGAATAAAAGGGAGGACTTGTCAATAAAATACCAAACTAGTCCCATAATGATACTTTCAGTGTATAAAGTGATCTTGGAGATTCATACATCCTGTTAAAAAAATATCTTTTCCTCTCATACTTTTCTGACCATCTCTATTAACTTTGTTAAGTATTGTCACTATTAACCATGTTTATCCTATTGCTGAGACACCTTAATGAAGCCTTGCAGTTCTCCCAGTTTCCAGAAAGGACTGCCCATGTCAAGGAGACAAAATCTTTTTTAGCAACAGATGCAGCTGAAGCAGCACTGAATGTGGTCTTAGCCAAACCCAGCCCAGGAGGAGCTGCAGTTCAATCTCCCTTGCACTGATCAGTAAGAATACTGAGCAAGGCTGTTTCCAGGCTGGTAGCTGCTGGCAGTTCCAGTACCAGTTCATTGGGGTCCACTAAGTGTGAAATCCACCTCTGCATGAGACCAGCACAATGCATCATCTGAGTAATTTTTAAGGGATGACAAGGTTCATAAGCTTCATGTTGCCCTCTGCACAGAAGTGAATTTTACTCAATGCAAATGGTGTTTAAATGCAATATTTTAAGACTAACATTCCGTAAAGGCAGAGTGTCAAATTCATGCCAACCCAAGGGGTAATATGAATGCTTAGTATTGTTTAACCAGCTCCCAAGGACTGAATAAAACCCTCAGATGAAAGATGTGACCTTCAGAGGGCATGGAATCTTTTCCTCTAAAAGATAATTTACCTAATACTTTTCTCTTCATTGAAGACATAGACTCACTGCACTGAAAACTGTTTACAAATGTTCTTTCTCCATTAAATGGATTTTCTGAGTATAGATAGGCAAGAGTTTTCTGTAACTAATTTAAATTCTCATCTAATTAATATTCAAGACCAAAATGTGTTATCTTTGCATGACTGTGCAATTATTAAAGGGAAAATATAATCTGTGAAAGTAATTTTAATTTTTTTTTTCTAACTAGCCATGAACAGATGTAATATACAATTTTTTTGCCTGTTTTAGGCTATGATTGAAGAAGCCATCACTAGAGAAGCATCTTTTTCGGTTATGTACACACCACTTGGGACAGAAATCAAGGCTGATGAAAGAAACAAGTTAAAGACCAGGTTTGCTAAAAAGCACCCTGATTATGTGGAGCACATATATACAGGTAACAGCAGATTTCACATGTCCTTAAGCTCTGTATACTGTTGCTTGAGTGGCTGACTTACTTAAAAAAGAGTTTGAGAGAGTCTGGAGAGTGAGCTCCAGACATTTCTACAATTCAGGGGGGGGAAGAAGAGGGGAAATAAATATCTAAAATTTGCTTTATGTTTGCACATGATTTAAGTAATCAAATCAGTACTTAGGCCAAGTACAGACTTTACACTGCAAATCCCATAAAGATGATTTTTATCCATGAAGCCCCATGTTTGAATTGTTGAATTTCATTATTGTAACTAATATTTTGTTCAAACGTAGATTTGCAGTGCATTGCAGTGACAGTGAGACCCAAGCTCATTCCCATGTCTGTGGGTTTCCATCTGTCACCAATGGCTGTCCCTGCAGCAGGGGCTTCACTTTCCAAAATTATCCTCCCTTCTATGAGCACTAATAGACTGACTGACACTTTTAAGAGCATCTCAGCTGTAGGAATGGGAATAGATAGCCAGGTTTCCTTTAGCCTGTTGAAGACAAGTAGAATCAGGGTGAACAAGGCCTTTGCAGAGCCCTTTGTCATCTCCTGGCAGAGTGAACTCAAATAGCATCTCCTGGCAGAGTGACCTCAAATAGCATCTCCTGGAATAAACAGATGCTTAAATTCTGGTGGCCACAGCCTTATTTCAGGAGGAACAGGCATGACATTTTGGCAAAAGAGAGGCAGGGGGATAAAAGGCATTTCTTACTACCATTAATGTGGTGATTTGGAGCATAGCTGACCCTGATAATGTTTGACCTTGAGTTTGATTTAGAAATGTAAAGGGAAAAGTAAATGTCTCAGGTGAAATTCTGGAAATCCTCTGTCTTCGTCACACAAACTGAATGTGTAGCTCACCTCTTACTGTCACTTCCAGTAGGGTCACCCAAAGGGCTGAGGTGCTGCCTGCTCCCTGCAAGAGTTAGACCCAGGTCAGACAGCTTCATCCTTGCAGCACTGCTGAGCCCCAGCACTCAGGAGATAAATAAGGCTTCCAAAAGGACACACATTGCATCTTTGGGGAGGAAAAGAAAACCTATTTGTAAAACATAAATAGGAATTAGGAAACCAAATGTTTACCACAAAACTCTGCAAATATTGAACACAAGTAAACTCGTTTTGTTCGGTTTGGTTTTGCTTTAAGGAAACCAGTATAAAGCTAGATTGTGTCTTGCAAGTTGCAAAGCACCCATGTACTGGATTTCTGGCAGTAGCTTTGGGGTTGTTCAAAGGGGGAAAATGAGAACTTACCTATCATGGTGGTTGTAGAATCCCTGTCTACTGTTTACTTTCTAATATAATTTTGTGGAGAATTTCCTGGGACAAAAGTGTTGGCATTAAAAAGAGCATAAAATAAAACTCCCTGAATCTGATTTTAAAAAAGATAAATTCTTATTTCACATAACCCCCTCAATTTACTTGAGCATACTCAAGTAAAGAGTGAGACTTCCAAGAGCACATGAGCAGAAAAGGTGTGCAAGTGCTGCACTGAAACTCAGTTTGTGTTCATAAATCAGTGAATGACTCTGAAAGTGTCATCAGCCATTTTCTCACTCCTCCCAGTAAGGAAAAGGAAGAAGTTAAAAAAAAGGGGAAGGTGTAAAAGATCTCAGTCCTGTAGTACTTTATAACATATAGTCAATTATAAAATAGATTGAATAGAGCCAGATCTGCCTTCAAATACGTTTGTTTACAAAAAAAACTATTGGTTAAAAGAATTGCTTCAATTCTACATAAGTTTCTCTGACTGCAGGTTCTGAAGTTTCTAGGAATTAAGTGGGATAGAATGACAAGAAAAAACAATATGAGTATCAGGGGTTTGCAAGTGCAGTGGTGTGAGATGTCTCACACAGATGGGACTTCTCCCAAGCTCCCTCCTTTCTGTCCTATAAACACAGCAGACACAGCTTCTTTCCTGAGATGATGCTGAGATAACTCACAACAGTGTTAGGTGAGATCCACTAAAGCAGAAGGGTTACTCAACTTGTCTATTCAGGTCTGACCTAAAATCACACTGCCCACCAAAAAAAACATTACAAAGCAACAAGTTTAGCTCATTGTCGGTGTGGTTCCACTGAGCATTCAACCTGCAGGTCTGTATCTCACATAGCTGAAATTAAAAATATGAGCTAAACCCCATTTTAACAGTGGGTGTGAATATCAGACTTCTCACGAACATGTTATTTTAAATAACCTTCCTATTCTGTAACAATTATCTGTCCAATTTTAGTCCAAGTTCTGCTAGAGTGTAAGGATTGAATTGATTTCGAAGTTTTCTGTATTGCCAAGGAAAAGGAGCAGACACACATTTAAATCAAGTATACAATGCAGTTTGTTGCAAAATTGAGAATCCATTAAAAGTAGAATATGCTGCAAGGGAAATATCAGGTCCGCTCACTTTGATTTATATAGGTGTAAGTTCAGAGAGCTCTGAGTGGGGTTCTCCATTTGTCACTCTGACCACGCAGCCTGGCATCTTAAAAGCAGAGCTCACTGAAAACAGAGCACTGCTTTGTGAAAAGTGACACTGACATTCAATCTAGGTTTATTTTTTGCAGGGCAAGAGGAGGGAGGAAAGGACTGGTCTGGTTCCCTAAGCAAAGGTGGTTTAAACAATTGGTCTGAGCATCTGTCCTTGTTGAGGTCAGGGCATACCAACTCAGCTAATACACAGGGGTTTTGGCAGCAGCAGTCACAAACTCTGGACAAGCCACAGCACATGCTGTTACACAGCAGCTGGGTGGATCAGAAAGGACATGCAGGAAGCCTGGGATTACAGCGGTGGTGATGGTTAAATCACAAATCTGTAGGAAATAAAACCTCAAAACTTCAGGGAATAACAAAACAGCTTGTTTTGCAGTAAAAAGATCACTACGTTATGTTACTGAAGCAGTGAGTTATTAATGCTTTGGATTATCAGCACTGAAAAAAAACATAAATGGAAAAGACAAGTTTTATCTTATGCATCAGCAAAATTTAGGCTGTTGATGCAAAAGGTTGCAAAATCTGGAATTTCAAAACCCAGTTATAGCTGGATGTGCTAGCTTAGTCACCTTGTTTTGGCAAGCTTCTGGGACTACATCTCACTCTTTCTTAGACTTCCTTTCTTTTCCTGGGGAAAAAAAAAAAAATGAAAAAGTAACTTCTGTTACAATGGAAAAGAAATGTGACAGTGGAAATTATTTTCATTTCCTATTCCAGATCCTCATGGGCTTCACATCTTGCCACAGACATCTGAGTGGCTACCTGAGCCTCCCCAGAAGTACTCACTGACTCTGGGTTTCAGAAACAAACATATTGGAAAAATCTTGGAAAGGTGGTCAAACAAAAAACTGCCAATCTTTTCAGGTACGCCAACCTGCTTAATAGCTGAGACAGCTCAGGGGAGACCTCCCTGATCCTTGCTAAATGAGGGAGGGTGGGGGTTTCTCAGGACCTACTTCTCTGTGCTGACAGCCCCAACTGTCCAGATATCTGCCCATACTCTTCTCTTCTCCTTCAGTTTCCCCATCTTCCTGCTAGATCCTCTGTGGAAAACGTATATAGATTAACACAGTGTACGGTTTTGTGATTTCATTTCCTAGAACGGAAAGCACCTTTCTGTCCTCTCACCAAAGAAGAAACAAAAAGATATTGGGATTACACTGGGGAAAAGATCATGCCAGTAATCGATTTTATAAGAAGCACCAAATTAACTGTGAGTATAAAATTCCCTTTCTGGTGTATAGTGTGTATGGCAGCAGAAGCCTGTGCATGTGTGAATGATATGTGCTTTTTGCTGGGTAACTCATTCTGCACATGCTCCTCCTGTGTCCAGAAATGTTCAGTGAACTGCATTAGGAACAGAGTTCAAATGAGGTTTAGATACTTTTAAAAAGTACCCCTAATTATTTGACAATGTACCCAGTTTATTTAAAATCACTTTGCATGCAATTTTCTCAAATCTTTATGGCCTATTATATTATATCCCTACTTCACATAACCACCAAAACAACTTGCTATATTTAATACCCATAGTTTACTACACATATCACCAGGATCTCCATCAAGAGTTAATAATTGCTACTTGAAACATTTCTAGTGCTTTAGATCCTGATCCCTATGTAGTGAAGTATGTGAAATAACCTTCAAATCTGCTACGACCATACTGAAGGTATATTAGTTAATTCTACTCCATACTTTCTGCAATAATGTACACAGCTTTTTAGCACCATGGCTTTTGATTAGCACAAAAGGTCAAAAATCAAATTTGCATGTAGACTAGACTGTTTTAATGCAATACTTAAATTATTCTCCTGAAAATAAGTGGAAAAAGCCTCTCCTCCCCAGACTGTAAATGCTAATGTTAACGCTTCTTCCCTAGCAATAACAGTTTTTTAGTTTTCTGTATGTTGAAGAGATCAGAGCCATTTCCTTGTATGGGGTGTCTTAGCAAATCACAGGATTTATATTCTTAGGTTTTGATACCAGATACAAGGTTGACAAAAACTGCTACTTAGCAACCCCTAGCAAGGAGGAAACATTAGCTATATATTTGAGGAAGCTATATCTCCTTTACTTTTGGAGAGCAGCTGCTGAAACAGCAGTGAAACAGCAGTAAGTACTTGAACTTACATGGTTAGTGGGAGGTAAAGGTGCTTAGTGCTTTGCCAAAATGGGTGCTCATAAAGCATCTGTATCAGTGTGAGACAGGTGAAGGAGGCTGAGGGCAGACACCCCCAAGGAAACACAGAGCTACTTCTTTCCAATTCTTTACTGAAGCCATGTGCTGTTGGCTTTAGATGACCAAAAGCCCAAGTTATTAATGTGCAGGCTAATGGAAATGGCATCTTATGGAAAGTGAAATAACCATCACTGCTGTGTGCATTGCACTTTGAATGTTTCAGAAGCTTGAAGTATAAACAGACAGCAGGTGGGTACTGGATACAGAATAAAACCCTGATCTTTCTGAAAGCCCCAGTAATAGTCCAATTAATATATATATATATACACAATGCTCTCTTTGGGTATAACATAGAGCTTTCAGAGGTGAAATTCCTCTATTGCAGTTAATCAGTCTTTAAAGAGTATCAGGAGAGAAAAAAAAAATTGAAATCTCATAGTCTTTGGATTCCCCATAACAACCCTGATCTATAAATGAATTTGGAGGAGCTGGACCACATGGTACAAGCAGAGATACATGGTATCTGGTATCCAGGGTATAGGGAAAAGGAGCTCATCATGTGAGAGATGAGAGTGGTATATTAGGATTGCTCGAGCCAGTCTCCACTAGCTGTATGAATTTACACTGCTCCTACACAGTAATATTTTCTACCAGGTCTACACCTCACCTCATACATTTAAATAGTCTTGCTGAAACAAAAGAAAGCTCCCAGAACCATCGAAGTCAGCAGCAAATATGCCTTTTTTTCAAGGAGGTCAGTACAACATTCCTGTGTTTCAGGCCAGGTCTATCCCAGTGCCACCTCCAGCAGCAGCAAGAATGTGGTAACAGGTCTGAACCTCCATCCTAGAGATTTATAACTAGCACCCAAGGGGTCAGTATGGGAGCTTTAATGGAGAGGAGGAAAGACATAAGATAGAAGAAATTATCACTGAGTTAAAACAAACAGCTGCCAATTCCACATCCATTATCAACGGAAACATATTCACTTTTCCTTCAGTTTTCATAGCATTGAATGATCCAGGCAAGACAGAACCTCTGACCCAAAGAGCAAATGACAAAGCTAATTATGCCTGATAATACAGATAGGCATGGAGCCAGGACTGCTCTGCTGCTGGTGATTAAAATCTCTTTATAAGCCTGACAGAAATTTGGCTACTTTTGCTTCTTGAAAGTATTCCAACACTTTCTTCAAGATAGAAATATGATTCCATCTTATTTCCTTTACACACAAACTAAATAAAAAACTTCTGAAAAAAAAAAAAAAACCAAAAAAAAAAAACCTTCAGATACAGACTCCAGCTTTACAACTTACTTTAAGAAGATAAAAGAATGTATTTGTTTTTTAATAGAAAAAACATTCCTTTCTGTCCTCTTCCTCATTTGCGGTTGCAAACGTACAATCTGAATACTTATCCTTATTAGATTTCTTTTTGATGAAAACATCTCAGTGCTAAAGCAGAGCTTATTAAACCATGGCAACACTTAATATAAGTCAATTCTGCCACCTCAGTTTTGCAGCTACACAACCTAGAGTTAATTATATGATTTATACACACACCACTGTTTGTAAGATATGAAGTTAAAGGTTAAAAAACCAGAACATTTTCTGTTGGCCCCTCTTTTTCATAAAGAACAGCCAGTCCCATTCAAATCAAGGGGACATTTATATATTGTAAAGCAGGAAGCATCTGAGAATGAATGTCACAGTCTGGTCCCCTTGCAGCATCATCTGCTGCAGCTGAGGAAATGCCATAAAACCTCATCTATCCAGAAATATGTACCATGACACAAAGGTTATTTTATTTGCCTTAAATATATATGTGTGTGTGTGTATATATATATATGTCAGAACTTCAGCTACTCATATTCCATTCAAGATTACCAGCACTGACAAGGGATTATTCTATCAAGTGATTTCACTGGGGTAATTTCTGCTGCTTTATACACACCAAGTTTGCCTTTCTCCTTGTGCAGTCTCATGCCAGTGGCACATGATGCTACTTAACAGGAGAAACAATGGCCAGAGGGCTCACATTATAAAAGTGAACAAAAGCTACTGTATGATTCCCAGCAAGATGCATACATTTACAGATCTCACTCTTTTGATGTCTATTTTTTAAGTAGAGGGAAAGTGTTTACTACATACAGATTTCAGCATACATGTTTTCTGAAGGATACCAAAGGCATTAAAGAAATATTATGATGGATTTTTTCTGCTTGTTGCTGCAATACACCACAGAGCTGCTTGCAAGGCATGACTTTATTCAGATTTTGAGCTGAAAAATACTAGTAAAGACTCTGCAGTAGAAAAGAACTACTGGGGGGCTTCTGCAAAATGATGCTCTTAAAGCTGATAGTAATACGTACTGGATGTGACAGACCCTGCTTTAAATCCAGGCTGACCAGTCACTTGCTTTTCTTTTTCTTTAGTACTCAAGCAAGTAAACTTTATAAATAGAAGTGGCATAAAGGATGAATCCTTTCTTGAGTATAGAGGAAAGCAAAAAGTGGGGGTATCATCCCAAAATTCTCAGTAAATGAAAGCACACGATTCACTCTTCTCACATGTCCTTCAGCTCCTTTTGCAATGAAAGCCTGTCCTAGTTATTGCTGGGTATTTAACAACAGCAGGTAAGCTCCATCCAGAACAGGCCGATCTACTTTTTTTAGGTGGCTTTTCATCCCAAGGTCAGAGGAATGAATCTGTCGCAGGACTGATCTTTGGGTATGAGGACCTTATTTCTGTCCTAGAAGGAAGGTCTTCAAAGACACCTCTGGGGATAAGCACCTTTTCATGTCTCCCTTGGTTTTTTTGGGTTTTTTTTTAAGTTTAAAGGGAATTTGTTCAGAAAAAAGTTTGCTGGGAAAAACTCTCTTGAGAAGACCCCCACCTCAGCCAAGACTGCCCATTATGAATCAAGTCATCAAGAGAAAATCCATCAATTAATCATTTTTGTTTTCTTCTTTAAATTCTCCTTGCAATACCAGACAATAAGGGTGAGACCCATCCAGAAAGCAACAGCAGCAATACGCTACTGCATTTCTAACCAGTATGCAATTGTGACTCCATGAACTGCATTTGTTGGTTCCTATGCTACCTGATTCCCCAAATGTGCATTTCTTCTCTTTCTTCGTTAAAGAAGCCATCTCTTTTCCACTGCAGTCTCTATTTAGGTTTGGTCTTTACTTAACCTTCACTGTGCTTACCTGAGCTGTTTTCATCTTCATCTAATTGCTTGACCACTTTATTGTGTTTATTACTACAGCTTAGTAGCCCCTTGAATTCAACTATAGTTCATGTAATTCTTATCATGTGGTTCAGCATCTCATAGATTTTTTTCTCTTTCCAGCAGCAGTTATTTACTTTCTCTTTCTGCATTTTTCACTGTCACTGAAACATCACCTCTGACAGTGTTCAACTCATCTAATCCCTTAAAAAAAACCCACTGTTGGCTACTTATTTATTATCAACCTACTATAAACTTGCACAAAGTGCATGTTGGCAAAGATGCCAAATTTGTTCCCCATATCTACATGGCATGCTCTCATATTTCTTCTGGAAAGTCAAGCAAATTAAAAAATGTTTCTTTTTGCCTTTGCTTTCTTAGTCACTGAAGAAGACCCCAACAGACACAGCATGATGAGAGAGGATTTTTACCTGCTGTCTTAGCTGATCTCAATATACTCATTTCTTAGTGCTTGCACAAAAAGCTTTTGGGCGGATTTCAAGAATAGCAGGGAAAAACCTTTTGCTGCATCTAAAATGTGAGATTATTTCACTTATATAAGAGCTCTCTTTCTCTCTCATTAACTGCTTCCTTCTCTTTATTTTAATGCACAAAGCTCTACCTGGGGACACAGCTATCTGCCTCTCAAACACCAGTGATCAGGTGGAGATGGAGTTCTATTTTGCTCCTTGCTTTAGTGCCATGCAAACTAGACTGTGTCAGGCTTAACAATTTCACATATCAGAGGTTGCAGGAATTTTTTTTCTTGCTGATGTCTTCTAACAATACTAGGTCAGGGCTTCAGTAAAGGGGTTTTCAAGTGATAAAAATAGTTTGTAAGAAATTGTCCTGGTCTCCTTTCTTAGAGGTAGATTAACAGAAGTTCATGAGAGGGTAGGTCTGGAAGGGCTCTCCTGGCTCCTCAAGTCGAATCATGCTATTATGCACTGCTGTGTCACCTAATATTCTATTCATAAATTGAATAAAATCCATCTTAGAACTGGTTAGGCTTTCTGCATTTTCTGCTCTTGGTGAAACACACTGCAGACCTTCAACCTGAAATATAAGAAGCTTAATTGCCACCCCAGTCTTATTGGTACCTATTTATACACAATGGTCCTTCTGTTATTGTCTTTTATCTCTCCTTCCCTTTTCAGTTGTTTTCTCTCTTTGGAATTTAGCCCTGCATTATGTTTATTGAGAAGAATAATAAGGTCTTGGCATTTTCATTAATAATACTAATCAAACCACACTTCTCTCAAATGAGGTATCTCCTACTGTACTGGCTTCTCTGCTCCATGATTCTTGGGTTTATATTAACCTCTCCAAACACAGCTGACTGGAGCTATCTACAATACTCCAGAGAACTGCTGACCAGAATTCCTTCTCCCTGTGCAGTGCCCTATTCTCTCCTTCAGCTAATGGAAATACCAGTTCATTGGCTCAGTGCTTTCTTTTTCAGTTACTTTCATATCTGGAGCTCCCAGATTATAGCTGCATTCCTACCATTGGTCACCAGTGCATGGTCTTATATTTCATACTATTTTACAATTATATTGGATATTATATTAAAAGAGGTAATATTAACTCTACCAGGACTATTTTTCCAGAATGAAAAAACAAAACAAAAAAAAAAAGCTTTTTTTTCATTATTATTCTTGTAATTATTATTCTTGTAAGTTTTATAGAAATCAAGAACAGCATTCTTATTAAATTCTTATATTTGATACAAGAACTATGTTGGTGATCATTTTGTTAACACCTGATGCTTGCCCCACACAAATTCTTGCAAAAGATCAAGATCAAAGAATCTTCAAAAATGAAGATTCTTTGCCAAGAAATGTTAATTTTAAAAACAGAACACGATTTCTTGAGAAATAAATGCCATTCAAGACTTTCTTTTCACCCCATTCAATATACAGTGGGACCTAGAACCACCTACCTGGAAGCATTATGTAAATGGCAGCATCAGTGTGCTACCATATGTAACTGTCAGAACAAAGGTCTGCTAAAAATACTGGAAGTGGTTTTGAAAATGGATGCCAATTCTTGGAATTTCAGGCACCTAAACACATTTAAAACCCTGATCAGATGAATGGAAATTTCCCTCTGAAGGGCTGAGCATTCAGATATACAATGGCTACATCTCATCGTGAATCTAGGCCAAATTGCTTTTGAAAATCTCAGTAGGGTGCTTATTTGCATTTTTGGCAACAGAATACTTTCAAAGATATGGTGGTAAGGCTGCCATCCATCAGACACTTCAGCAGGTGCTGAGATTTTATGCAAGCACTTGGCTGAGTTTCTGTATTCACATGTTTAAAATTTACCATGTGCCTAGCTGCCTGGAGGATCAGAGACCATCTCTGCAGGTTTTAGTCCCTCAGGGTTATATATTTGAAAACTATGGATCTGCCTAGTCTGCAAACAAGCCATAAGCTGACGCACTGCACTGTTTCCTCAACCTCTTCACTGAAACTTTAAAAGCAATCCATAAACGTCAGGTAATATTTAACAGAGGGGATTATGGAAAAGCCATTTCCACATGAGAAAATTGCATTCACATTTGTTATCTGCTGCTTCCCCTTCACATATATTACAACATATTTATTTTTCTAGTACTACTAGACAGATTATGGCAAGAAAGTCTTTTTTTTTTCCCCTCTATAAAGATTGACAGCAGCGCTATCTTAAGGGTGCTGGATGCCGTATTGCTTATAGTATTACCAGCACAAATATATATGATGATAAGCCTCAAGGCATAAGACTCAAAGAATGAGTGTGTTTTTCTGTGACTCTCCCCTAACCTACTTGCTTTTGCTGAGAAAACAGGACAATCGCTGCGCATGTTCACGTGGGATAGAGAAGTTGCATTACGCCAGCTTCCTCGGCCGTTTGCAGAGAGTCGAGGAACAGTCCCAAGTGATTAATCAAGCGATGGCCGAGCTAGCAACTCTTCCCTACCTACAAGACACCAGTGAAAAAGATGTCAGAATGGTAAGTATTTATTTCTAATACTTGTTTTGGCCCTTGGAGGCAGGAAGCCAGGGAGGGAAGGGCTGGGGCAGAGCATTGGGCTGCAGTTTGCTCTGGAAATCGTTTTTCGAATGTGTGGACCTGAGGTAGTTTTAAAATGCTACCGCAGTGCCTTGTCAGAGGAGGTGCTTATCACCTGCAAGGATGACTTTTATAGAACCAGCATGACTCATCTGTAGGCATATTTTTAAAACCTCTTCTTTTCCCCCAAACCTCCCCAGATCAGTCTGGGAAAATGATTGTAATTATTCAGATCGTGCTACTTTAAAACACCTAACATCAGAAGCCACCTGCAGCAAAACGGGCCCAATCTAGCTAAAGCTGAGGAGAGGAGGGAAAGGAGAAAAGATTTTCTTTCCTGGCTCCATCAATGACTTGCTCCCTGTCTCTGAATAAACCTGTCTACCTGCTATGCTTTTGTTTTCCCTTTGCAAAATGAGGGCAGTGATGCTAGCAGGGCTGTTGCAAGGCTAGAGTCATTAATAGCTTGATCGTATATGAATAAGCTGCAATCAGAAAGTACCGTATGATTGCTCTTCCACGAGGCTGTCAGGTTTTCTGATGGAGGAAGGAGGGAGGGAGGTCACATACATGCAAATTTTAAGAATTCCATTCTGGAAAAAAAATAGAGTCCCTCCAGAGTCTCTGTATTTAAACGCAGTCCAATTTTGATGATCCAACTTCAATTCACTAAAACCTGTTGGTTTTTCCAAAGCCAGTCCCTTGATATTTGTTTGCAGTCCTGCAAAGCTCATAAGCTCTGTAGAATTAAAGCTTCGCAGCAGCTTGCATTAGGGAAGAGGAGCAGCGGCCTGCAACTGCAGGAGGTGGTTGCCAGACTTTGAAGTCTGGGCTTGAGATAAGGGGAAACAACATTGCAAAGAAACTGTGCTATTAAAAGACATTTGCCCTTTGATGCAAGTTTCCTACTATTAAACTTCAGCAGGCCCACATTTCAAGGCTGACTAAAGGGTCTTGAGTTATTGGTACATATTTCAGTGATAGGTTTTTCTTCAGGGTACAATATTTTTAGTACATCACATATAAGGCACAGGCTATTACACTTTTTCCTGTATCTTGTCATGTAGTAATCATAAGTCTGACCTCCCTGGAAAGCTTTTTGAGGGAGGCTCCAGGCCATCCACAACATAGGTCCTCAGTCTCTTAGGGTTGGTTTGGGCAGAACAAGGGTCTGTGCTGGGACATTTAAGTGGCAAATTGTACATCTTTCAACTAAACACACATGATTTGTTTACTAAGCCCAAGGTAAAAATGATTTTTAAAAGAGCAAAGGCAGGAAACCTCTACAAGTTAGTCTGTCCAGAGCATTAAAATGTATTAATTCAGCACTCATTTCTTTTTCTTTTTCTTTGTCTTGTCATCCTGCTGAAAAAATGTATCTTTAGTCTGTGTTGCAAATGGAGGCTCGGATGCTTTGTAGCTAGGATATTTTAGTATACTTCAGGCACCACAATGTTAAGGCACAACACTGCAAGCAAGAACTTGCAGAGTGACTTCACCAGGGAGTGATTAATGGGCTTTACCTTTCCTGGTGACATTAGCCTGCATGGCAGAAGCTCCTGTTATGCCAGTAAGGATCATTTGCCTACCACATCACAACTGCGTCAATCACAGAACATTGCTGCCCATCACTGGGGTCTAGTGACTGGGTTGCCTTCTAGTGATCATGACTTGCTCAGCCTACCTGTCATCCTCCTTGTTTTTGTGGGGTCCAGGCAGGGCGAAACACTTGCAGGACTGGGCTATACTGGTATGATTCAACAGCTTCCAGTGAATGCTGCAGAGACAGCCCCTGTCTCCCTAGGCTTCTCACTTTCCAGCAACATTTCTAAGACATCTGAATTTCTTCATGGATAAAACTGAGCTGGCCAAATTCTAATCTCGTGTACTAATAAAAATTTAAAGTAATTCTTCCATGGTCATTCTGACTTTACAGTGGTAAAACTGAGACAAGACTTTATGACCAAGCAAGGCAGTTAAATCATGAGTTAGAAAACGCTAAAGATGCCAAGTGTTTACTATCACATACAGTATAAGTTGTATAAAGTTTAAAACACACTGAATTTATAATAGTGCAATTTTCACTGAAACGGCAAGGATCCCAAAAGTATTTCAGGTATAAACTCTTCTGTGTAAATGTCTCCTGGTAACTAAATAAATAGAGCCCTAATCTATGGCACAGAGAACCTCAACTGAGGCCTTTTTAGATTCATAGACCCTGGAAAAATAAAGATCTCAGTTAGGATGAACAGTTGAATATAAGTGGGGAAAAACTTTGAAGAACATCTTTCCAAGGTTTATGATTTCAATGTCACCATATTTGTACATCATAAATCAAGATGAAAGCTTGTAAAAACATCATAAATCTATTTCAATTTAAAATCAAATGAGGATATTTTTTTTAAATGCAGCATTCTTCCTTCGAGAAGATTTAAGAAAACAAGAGCAGCTCTGGGAGAACTCCTTTGGCTTGCGAACTGCCTGCTCTGGTAGCATTTTGTCTGCCAATAGAGCAGGGGAGAAATTTTGGATGATAAAAATTAAACCCAGAGTACACACTGGGCACTTTTCACTGGCATGTATTGATATCAGCAAAACTTTAACTGGAAAGGTTTCTTGTTTTAAATTCTTGCCCAAAGCAGTGAAATCTCCGGCCTGGTTCAGCTTGGCCCCTTAGGGGTGACAGACCATTGTCCTGGTCCCTGCCTCAGTGGGTGCTGTTCCACTTCTTTTTCAGAGAGAACCACTCTAAGAAAAGTAATGGAAAAATCCTCCCCTTTCCCACCCAGTTCCTCCTCTGCCTGGTTTGATGCAGGATCTGTGCTTTGCCCATTCTGCCCTTAATACCCTTAATCTCTGGACTGTGTCTGTTCTGGATTCACAGAAGATTATCTGTCATAAGAGTATTGTTATGGAAAATTTCTGACAAGTTCTTGACTCTTTTCACATTAAAGTCAAAGGCAGAAATTTGTGAGGTTTTTTTGTTGGGTTTTTTCTTTTTTATGAATACTGATGCATGACTTACTTAAAAAAATAAAAGTTTCCATCAGAAGTTGGGATCAATAAGATTCAACTTGGTGGCTGCATAAGCACAGAACAAGCAGGCTGGAAGCAACCATAGTATGTCTATTTAGAGATTCAAAAAGAAGATTCCTGCACCCTTTATCCAGTGTTGGGACACAGACAAAGAATTTTAATTTCAAAAACCTGAATATGAAGGGAAACTTGAGGAAATAAACATCTGCTCGTTGAATCTCAAGGCAGTATTTTTATACCTTATGTAGATGAGCCTAAACTCTGACGTTTTAAGTTTCATGACCTTATTTATGTTAGACCACTGCCCGTCTAGGTACAGAAAGAAGAGACAATAACTCTATGAATGTGTACAATTATACTTGTCCAATTACTTGTAACGTGTAACAAATTTGGGAAGAGACACTGAAAAACTATTGTCTGGGTTCATTTTAACCAGCTAAACATTTCGGAATAGACCTAATGGCACACAGCAATATCACAGGTATTGGGTCCGCCCCCTGTCTCCCTCTGTTCCTGAATTAAGAGCCATTGAAACGTTTCTCAAGTGTTTGGGAAAGGTGCAGAGTGAGGCAATGCTGTGATTAACCTGGAAGGGTACTGTAGGAGCACTACAGCTAACCTGAATTTTAGCCTTCCCTCTAACAGTAAGGACTGATTAGCAAGTATTTTCCTACAACTTCTTTTTATAGTTTACACTAGAAATTGTTTTTATGCTCTGTTATGCTGAATGATGGGGAGAAGGGAAGGTTTGCCAAAGAAAAAGGATAGTAAAAGCATTGAAAATGAGCTAGATACTTCCAGCTACAGTAAAAGCATCTTAGCTTTAGTGTTGTCCTCTTGTGAGGTTTTACATGCTGCTTTAAATTATGATACATTAGCCTTGGGAGAAAATACTAAAAAGCATTCATGTACAACAAAGAATATCCCAGGCAGCTAAAGAATGAAATATGGAGCCTTTATTCTCTACAACCCAATTCCTTTACAGAGTATAAACATTTACTGCATTAAAACGTATAGGCTTAAATACAAATTTTCCAGAGGATTTTTTTTTTGCCATTGTTAAGTATTTTATATCCACAATAATACAGTGTAATGGCTGAAGCAAAGATGAGGTGCTCGTTGTGTGAAAGATGAGTAATAAAATCATCAGCATACAAATGATTTTTTAATTAGGTTTTAATCTGTGTATTTAGAGAAGTTATTTCTGTGTGAATTCCACACTGATAATTTTTATCTTGGTGCCACAGCTGCGGTTGCTAATGGCAGATGCCATGGACACCCTTGAAGGAAGAAGGAGTAAAATACGTGTGTGGAATAAAATTCAAAAGGTAAAACCCTGCAGCAAAGGACAAGAGAGTATATCATTCCCTGGGGAGTAAATGTCCACCTGAG
>JAVHNF010048162.1:6912-21080 GCA_034783455.1 Micropsitta finschii
CACTGCAGGTATTCATCTACTGCACTTACCATCTCATCACTCCAAATTGGCACAATTTGGCAGTGCTGAGATTTCTTTGCCAATTCATAAAATAATTTCTCCTTTACAACAAAGGAAAAGGTTATGCAGAATAAACACTAAAGCATGTGGCATCTAAGCAGACAGAAAGAAGGCTAACTAACTACAGAACTACTGTAACTGAAGCACACAGAGAATACGTCTAAGCTGGATTGAGACTCTAAGAGGACTCAATGCTTAGCAAAGAATCCTCTCTAGGCCAATAACACTTGATTAATCATTTTAGAGTCTTTCTGACTTCAAGCCCCTTCTTAGCCAGCACTGGCCATGCTCTTTGATCTGCAGAACTATTTTGGAAGTGTCACATTTAATAAATCAGGTTTGTTGAGAGAACTTTGGTCTGAGACAGTTTCCACGGATGCCTGCAGCAATTACATAGCTAGAGAAGTAGCACAGTTTAAAAGAAAACTGCACTGGGAAAATGCTGAGTACAAACTGAGATAAGTCACGAAAAGAGCACATTGCTTTTTTTAGAAGTACTAGATGTCAGATCTAGGAAACAAATGAACTAAGAGCCTAAACCACCATCATGAGCCATAGTAATCACCTTGGAGTCTTTTCTTCTCATAGTTCTATGAGTCAGTCTTACACAGTACATCACTTACACTGCTCTAAAATTGCTCCTCTTGTTGGCCCAAAGATTCCAGATTCCTGAAGAGGTCCAAGTCCTGGTTTTCAGCATCTTTCTTTCTCCACCCCTTAGTACCACGGGATCTTATTTACCTTGACTTCAGCAAAGCTTTCAAAACAGTCTCCTCTAATATCCCACTAGCCGAATGTGGAAAGTATGCACTGGACTGGACTGATGGATGAAATACTGTCTGGACTGTTAGGTTTAAACAACAGTAATCAGTGGTTCGAAGACTAGCTACAGTCAGCTCTGTGTGAAGTTCCTCACAGGTCAATACTGGGGCTGCTGCTGTTTAAAAATTTCATCAGTGACTCTGGTGACGGGACATAAGCACTCTCAGCAAGATCATATGTGACACCCACATGGGGGGAATAGCTGAAAAACTGCAGGGCAGGACTACCATTCAGAAAGGTTGAGGACACAGGCCTTAAGTTCGACAAAGACAAATACAGTGTCCTGTGCTTGGGGCAGAAGATGTCACGGCAAGCTGAGGACTGGCTACACAGGTTGCAGCTCTGCAGAACCTGTGGATTCTCATAGAGAGCAAGTTGAGTAAGTAGTGCATCTATGCAGCAAAAGATATATGACATAACATGCAAGATTAGCAAGGACATACTGAACGAGTCAAAACAATTGGTGATTCCACCCTACACAGCACAATACACAAGAGATGTGGTCAAACTGCAGACAGCAGAGCAGGTATCAATTATTGTGACTAAGAAGCTGGAGGATATGGTGTATGACCAGAGGTTAAGGGAACTGTCTTTGCTTATCTTGTTTAAGCAAAGGCTAACTGCAGTCTTCTACTACGTATGGAGTGAGAGGAAAGAAGAGTTACAGGGCAAATGAAGCCAGATTCTTCATAGAGGTGCACAACAATAGGACATGGGACAACAGCCAGAAGCTGCAGGAAGGGGAATTCCAGTTGGAAATAAAAAAAGCATCCCTGATGAGGAGAAAGGTTCTGCACTAAACCAGGCTGCACAGAAAAGTGGTGGAACCTCCATCCTTGGAGCAATCTTTGAGCACCCAGAGCAACCTGGTCTAGCTTTAAAGATAGCCTTGCTTTGAAACCTCAGTCTCCTTTGTGAATTCCAAGTAACCTTATCAGAAGCATAAATCTGGCTACAATATCTATGCTCATTCTTGTAGACTCTTCACTTTTATCCTGATCGCTGCTTTCCTCATACTATCTCATGGACATCTAACCGTCACCTCAAGCTAAACATCAAGAAATCTCTTCATCATCTTCAGAAAACTTTCTTGATACATTTTTTTCTCAGAACACCAGCAGTGATGCTTGTCACTCACACCTAAAGCTTAGAAGATCCATCTATGATCTGCTTAAATTTGATCGATTCCTCGTTCATCATACCTGAGATCTCAGCTACTTCAGAACACAGTCATCTGGATCAACTTAATAGAAATAATCTTGCCTTGATCTTCATGGAAATACTGGGAATTCAGAAGGACATTTTGCCCATGCTACTTTCTGTTGTTCCTTCTTTGTATCCTGCCACACTTTTCTCTATTATGTCACCTATGACTGCTTTGCTTTGACAGCTTTTCATGGCTATCATCACATATTACTATGAAGACATCAGTTGGTAATTGGACTGCAATGACAGGCCTATTGCCAACAAGCATTTCTATTAATTCTCTCAGGCAGCTGTTCACAACGTAAATATCCATGAAACCAACTCATTCTTCTACTGTAAGACCTTCCTTAAAAATCGTAATTTTGCAGTATCCCCACAAGGCATAGCAACAGCTAAGCTGGAATACAAGGCAACGTGCTGTTGGTATGAGTTTTGAGTCACTGTATTCTATTATTTTCCCCTTTGTTGATTTTCTCGTCTTAGCTCATGAATCAGGGACCGCTTTCTGTCTGTGCTAACTAGAACACATTGAAATCCACAGGAATTGGGACCTGTTAGAGAAACGGTCCTACTCCTGACTCGGTTTCTTAGTGTGGTTTAACTTTTCACAGCCCAGTGTTAAATTAGACACTTTAAAATAATATAATTCGATAAAAAGCTTTGAAAAAAATCCAGATCCTCAGGTACTCAAATAGAGAAAAACTGCTTTCAAAGACTGATGAAATTAGCTCATGGATATACCTGATTTCAATTAAATTTGAATCAACTGCATTTAGAATCATGGCATATTTTTTAATGACTGCTTAAGACAGTGGGAGTTTGCCAAACAGAGGATGTTTAAGAAGACATGATTTTTCACATCTTTGTATTAAATGAAACTCCACAGGTGCTATCATGGAAAGTGATGTCCAGCTTGAATATCCAGGCACCGTTTATCATTTGATACATGGCACAGGGTTAGTTTTGAAATAAATGTATAATTCAAACATTGGTATTCTGCAAAGCCACATACACATAGGCTTAACTAATCCTGTCAACTGTACAAGCATTTGCAGAAACTGTCCCTGTGGCATTGAGTCCATTTTACTTCAACCATAAAATTTACAGTAACCTGCTGCAACCACATGGCTGGAAAAATGCCCAGTGAACATTCAATTTCGAACAGAGGACAGAGAAGCAACAGAAGGTACTTTCAAAATAAGCACTGATACAATGTGCAACTAATTCTCCTTCACTGGAAACAGAACCAGCAACACAGATTAATCTATAGATCAAGTTAATAGACAGCAAAACCAAATACAGCTACACTGACTCCAAAGAATTCGGGCCTTCCCCAAGAGATTTTTCATCACAGTCTTCAGGGAACATGAGCGCACAGAGCCCCATAACTATGGAGACTCCATTGATAAGGAGAATTAATTTATGACCCTCTTGCCATACTGGGGGTTTACAGACAATATAGATTAACATGTTTTTTCTTTGAAAAGTCAGCCTATGATAGCAGCACTTGACCTAATCTACAATTTCATGAGAATTTTCCCTTAAAAATAATTTGATTAAAAAATCAGCAAGTGTTTATGAACCTCTGAATGCCTTTTCTTGAATAGAACACATCCATTAAGAGAGTAAATTCAGGAATGCACAGTTTGCAATCTTGACCATAGAATACCTGACCTGCCGATGAGCTAAAACTTGTCTTTTCAAGCTTCTACATAAAGGTACTGAAAACAATTATCTTTTTAATCTGAATGATTACAGTTACAAGTTTAGATGTTTACCTTTCATTTTACACTGTCTCCCAACCTAATGACTCTTACAGTTCTGAGAATAAATTTCAGCTCCAGTGGTGCCTTGAATTCACTGCAAATACCAGACTGCACAGCCACTACAATATGCAGTGCAGAGGAAATTTCTTTGTATTTAAACAAAATGGAACTAACAGCTGGATAGGACCACAGACAGTAGAGCTGGAGAAGGTCCAACATGCTTGTACTCGGAGGGAAAGCACAGCCTAACCAGCCAAGGACAGGACTGAGAAACCAGCAACTCTCAAATTGTAATCTCAACTATATTACTTACTTTTTGGCTTTATAAAATCTATTTTGAACCATGTTCTCCAAAATTTCTACCTCTTGGGATAGAAACCCTAGCTCCACAGTCAAATGAAACCAATAAATCTGGCACAAGAGAGAATAGCTCACACATTCCTGTCCCATACAAATTTCCTAATCAAAGTTGCATTAATATTCTTGATCTCTCTGCATCAGTCAAACTTGAGCTATTTCCCAACCCAGTCGGAGAGATTTAACAGGAGCATGGGAAGATTCCCAGAGGAAGCTCAACTACTGATGTCACTGGTTTTCCTCAAGAAGCACAGTTGCATATGAAGTAACTTAACAAGGACACAAATCAATATAAGCCACTAAACAAAGGATTTTGCCACTGATTTAGCATCCTCAGTCTGGTACAAGAGAATACATGATCCCTTTTCTCCTTCCTGTTTTGAAAAAAAATGAAAAGAGAGAGCTTCTGTGTTCTGTTCAGACTTCTCTATCTAAACTTACAAAACCTCTGCTGATCTAGATCCTGGAGGGAACTAGATGGAGAAATACAGAAGTTAAGAGAGGCCAGCTGTACACAGGCAGAATTAGGTCTTTCTGCTCCTAGCAGCTTTGCCAAGGGAATTTAAATTGCCCCAGGGTCACAGGCTTTTAAAGGTTATGCAACGATTTTCAGAACTGCACTCTGCCAAAATCATAATTTAAGAAGATTATCCGACTCAAAATTTGGCCAGCTTTACACTGAAAACATCCAATTTACTTTTCATTGCCTCTGTAAAGGTCTGCTGATGAAAACCAGACATGTAGTCCTGCAACAGTCAGAGTCTTCTTACCTCGTTTTTCTTATCTGTAGCTATACCTCATTGTTTGCTAATACATTAAGGACAAAAACATGTAGGAAGTACTTTCTGTCTAAAAGAGTATCAAGTGTACACTACACTTGATCCCTCAGTTTAGTAATGTGCTCGATTTCTGTCATGGCAGGTCTTTCTGTCATAATTCTTGCTTTGTAATTAACGCTTCTGTGCAACAGAGCATGCAAACATTTGACAGTTCAAACACAGCTGTTGCATCAACAGAAGTACCATTTAACTATTAACTGAATAGGCCCTTACTATTCATTCAAAATTACTTGTAAAGACATTTTCTTTCTCTAGCAGGGTACTGTCTCCTCTCATGAACAGCTCCCAAGTTGAGGAATCTTCATTCACCAGAAAAATCTTCCTTTCTCAGCTATGATACCTCATTAATCCCCACTTTATCCCCTCTAGTAGTCCCCGGGAAAGATTTTTCCACATCCACCAAAAATGTATTTCCAAGTAAGGTCATATACACCCTCTCCATGAAGCACATTTGCCAGTGACTGCCAGCTGCAAACCACAATACAAGGTCTCTGTCTAACCTGGTAATACACAAACACACACACTTTAGATACTCCTCCAAAATCTGCATTCTGCTATTTTCCTCCTTGACCATTTAACAGTCTCTAGTATAATCATACAGAAGAAACAAACCATCATGGTCTGCACCAGCTGCAAAGAGCAACTGACAAGAAACTGAGGAGCATTCCTAAGTGAATGAAGACAGTCTGCTCACTAACCAGGCTGTGGTGTTGGACAGCTCTCGGATCTGGCTGGGTTCTTTCACTAGGATGGTGTTTCACTCAGAATGACAAGTGAAGGAAACAGTGATCTAAAGACAACTTTTAGGCTATTCAAAACCAAAGAAAAGGATGGCAAGCCTAATAAGCGCATTAGAGATGGGGAAACCTCGACATATAACTAATCAGTAGAGCTTAGCAGGTAAGAAGTCTTAATGCCTAGACCTTCATCCCATAAACACTTCTCAGAACCAACAGGATTTTCAGCACAGTCACTACTAAGCCAGAGGATAAATGCTGTGGGTGAAATTCTGTTCTATGGAAGTTTCTTGGGAGAGTCACAATTTCTCCTTAGACTTAGTCACAGCTTCTCACAGGTCTTCAGGCAAAGACAAACTATTTTTCAACTTTAAGGGCCAGTGAAGTGTTTTTGATTGCTTCTCACATCTGCGCTTACCACCAAAAGCAAGATCTCTTCCATCTTCTCTATGTTAAATATGACCATTGGGATACTGACAACAGTGTCTTTTGAAGCTCTTACAGAAAATTCCAACAGCTACCATGCACCAAAAGTTCAAAATACATTGAAAGCTACTGATCTGAACTGTTGTTATCACAGATGGTCCTAAATACAGAAACAGGTCTCCTGTATTTAACTTTACTAGCATGTGACCAATATGCCTACTGCACCTGAGCTATTACAAAGCACAACACCAGAGCTACAACTGTAAAAAAACCCATAAAAATCACACATCAATCAAAAAGAGAGTCAAGCAAAGATAACACTGAAAGCTGATTTCAAAATTGTGTCAAACACTTTTCATTGATCAGTTTAAATGAGGTTCAAAGGGGAATTACAAATGTTTAAAAGTTACTTAAAAGTAATTCAGTAATTCTTGAAACACTTTGTTAAATGTCAAGATTTAAGAACCATATACCATTAAAAAATACGTATTTCTTCCTCTTTGCTACTTGAAAAACTTTCATCTATTTGTTCTGGAGCCTAACTATACAGCAACATACGTGAACCACAGGCTGCTATCAAAATGGTATTGAAAAGGCTACTAAAGGTATATTTTCAATCATTTGCTTCAGCAGTGGAAACAGTACTAGGAAACAGTAGCATGAGTTACAGGACTCTGAAAAGGGAAAACATCTAGGTCCAGTTCTGCAAATGTATTCTTCCTTCACTTGCACTGACAGGGCATTTAAATGCGTTTGCTCCTTCCACTGCCTGTGAACCAACCATATATGCGAGTTGACTGCCTGTGGAGCTGGAACAGGGGGAAGTGCTGCTTGATTTACCTTCAATCATATACAATGATCGAGAGGGTCGAACACCCCAAATCTAGGTAACAGGTACTGTCAACACGTCACTGGTGCCACAGGAACCACTCGCGGGCTCTGATAATTTCCAGACATGTTATTTTAAGCAAATGAATGAAAACATTTACTGAGCTGAGCCACTCCGAAGCTCCAGCACGGCCCCACATAACGCTGCAGCGGGAGCCGCTTCGCGGGAGAGCGCAGGGCCACTGACGACCCTCAGTGCTGCCACGTGGGGTCCGTCCCCGGGCGTCCTGCAGAGCCAGGCGGCTCCGATGCCCGCCACGAGCGGGGCCGGCCGCTGCATCAGGCCCCTGGGTGCGGAGGGACCGTGGCCACGAAGGGCAGAGCAGCGGCAGCGCTCCCCGGCCGAGCCCTGGGGAAGGCCCGGCTTTTCCCCGCCCGGCAACGACCGCCCGGCGGTCAGAGCGGAGCCGCTGGTGCCGAGGGGAGGGGTCCTTACCCATCGCCGCGACCCGCCTGTGCCAGCGCCACCAGCCTGCAGATCCCCCGCGCACCACAGCCGCGGCCATACTGCGCCCCGCGCCGAGTGACCTCCGGCTAGCACCACCCGCCCGGCACCTCCCAGCCCGCCGCAACCGCCAGCGAGCTGCGAGCGGCAGCTGCCGCAGCCAACCACAGGCTCCCCTTGGCGGAGCCCAGCCAATGGGAGCAAAAAGCCACCTCCCCGCGGCCGGCCGGCCCCGCCCGCAGCCCAGTGACGGATGGAGGTGGGCTCGCTCCTAGCGCCCGGAGCAAGGAGCGGAGCGGAGTGGGGCGGGTCGGGGGCCGGGCAGGCTCTGGGGCTGCGGGGCCCTCGGGGAGTGTTTCCTTCCAGCCCTCCTAGGCTGCTCCTACCCACTGCGGCCTCCCCTTCCTGTGTCGCAGCTGAGGGGTTGTGGGGAAGGTCCAGTTGGTGGTGCGAGACTCTGGGGCCGCACGGCGTAAACTGCGCCCTCGGGGCGAGGGAAAAGGGCACCTCGTACTGCTTTTGCGGAGTCAGCACATAGGCGTTGGAGCCTGTGACTGGCTTCGTCGTTGTGGTGGGTTGACCGTGGCTGGACGGCTGGTGCCCATCAAAGCCGCTCTCACAGGACAGGGGAGAGAAAATACAACGAAAGGCTCGTGTGTCAAGAGAAGGAAGAGGAGAGATCATCCAGCCGTTACCAGCATGGGCAAAACAGACTCGACTTGGGGTGTGTGTGTGTGTGGAATTAATGTATTGCCATACAAATCTTAAAGTAGGATAATGAGAAATAAAATATACTCCACCCCTTCCTTCTTCCCGGACTCCCAATTTTCTTTACTTCCCCCTCCTTCAGCAGCACAGGGGGACAGGGAATGGGGGTTTCAGTCAGCTCATCATACGTTTCCTGTGCTGCTCCTTCCTCTTCAGGGAAGGACTCCTCACACTCTTCCCCTGGTCCAGTGTGGAGTCCCACCCACAGGAGGCAGCTCTCCATGAACTTCTCCAATGTGAATCCTTCCCACAGGCTGCAGTTCTTCACAGGCTGCTCCTGAGTAGGTCCTCTCCATGGGATGCATCCTTCAGCAACAGACTGTTCCAGCGTGGGTCCCCTGCAGGGTCAAAACTCCTGTCAACAAACCTGCTGCAGCTCAGGCTCCTCTCTCCACAAGGCAGGAAGTCCTGCCAGGAGCCTGCTCCAGCACATGCTTGCCATGGGATCACAGCCTACTTTGGGCATCCCCCTGCTCCATCGTGGGGTCCTATAGGGGCTGCAGGTAGATACCTGCTCCTCATAGACTTCCATTTGCTGCAGGAGCACAGTCTTTCAGGAGACCAGCCTCCCTTACGACCTGCACTGCAGATAGCCCTAGGTCACAGCTTGTCATGCAGAGCTATATGCATAACATATTATAGCTCTTCTGTTCTATTCTGTTCCGTTCTCTCTGGCAATGTTCAAGGTCAGGTTGGGCGGTCTTGGGCGACATGGTGTGTGGTGTCCCTGCCTGTGGCATGGGAGTTGGAACTGAGTGATCTTAAGGTCCTTTCCAACCCTGACTATTCTATGATTCTATGGTTCCATTCCATTTCATTCCTTGCACTCACAGTCATGAGTAGTATCATGATGAGACCATTATCTACCTGAAATGCCAAGAGGTTTTCAGTACCAAAGACACTATCAAAGGCACAAATCACACACAAATCAGGTTAAAGGTGGAAAGAGTATTTTATTTACTAATAAATAAAGTTATTTTATCTCAGCTTGGGTTACATTAGATTAGGTTAAGTTAGTTTAGGCTTCCATCCCATCCCACTCCATTCGATTCCATCCCATTCCATTCCACCCATCACATTCCATTCCATCTCATCCATTCAATTCCATTTCATTCCACTCCATTCCATTCAGACACGAACCAGACACAACTCAGGTTACAGGTGGAAAGAGTGTGTTATTTATTTGTAAATAAAGTTCTTATATCTTAGTTTAGGTTAGTTTAGGCTAGTTGGGGTTAGTTTAAGTTAGGTTAGGTTAGACGTAGGTTAGAATACATTACGGTGAAGGAAGGATTAAAGTAGACACTAGGAAACATTTCTTTACCCAGAGGGTGGCCAAAAACTAGAACGGGCTTCCTAGAGAGATGACCCTGTGCCCATCAGAGGCATTTGGACAACACCCTTAATAACATGCTTTTAATAACTTTCGGCCAGCCCCGAAGTGGTCAAACAGTTGGACTTGAAGATCGCTGCAGGTCTCTTCCAAATTCCAATCTTTTTCTCCCTACTTCCTTCTTTCCCTAACAGTGCATGCTGAAGAAATACCACAGGACATTTATTCCCAGCCCTGTGCTAGTGGAAGGGATTGAACGTGTATCATGTCCCATCATAGGCATTGGCTCTGTCACTGTGGAAAGGAGGCCTGTACCTTCTGATGGGGATGAGAGATGTCGATTGCCTCTGGATCATTTGAGCACCTGAAGAGATTTGCAAAAACCACGTGTGAACTGGCTCTTGAAACTCTTCTGTGCTCATCCAGTTTAGTTGGGTTCCCAGAGGGTGTCAAAAGACCACATCTCTGACCTCAGAGAGGCTCCAAGATCAAGCCCTCAGCCTGAAGCAGGGTGTGCTCCTGAAGTCAGTGGTTGCAAATCTTCTTTAAGTGGGCAATAGCTGCTTGTTTCCTTGTGATTTCCCCCCACTCCCAACCCCACCCTTCCCACAAAGCCTGTTTTTTAAAAATGTCTCAGTTCTTTCTTTTGGAGAAACAGAACCAAACACAAGAGCCTGAGAACAGCAGCGCTCCATCAGGATTCCCTCCGGCACCCCATGCAAGTCTGAAGGAGAGTGTATGAGGAGCGCAGCTCTACTTCTGTCAGGGTCCAGAGGGTGCTTATAGGCCTCAATGCCTGGGACTGGACTCCCTTGGGACCTGCACTGCAGATAGTCCTCAGACCTGGATCACAACTTTTCATGCAGAACTATATGCATAACAAATCATAGCTCTTCTGTTTGGTTCTGTTCTATTCCATCCCATCCCATCCCATTCCATTCCCTTTCATTCCTTTCCTTTCCATTCCACTCAGACACAAATCAGACACAAGCTAGGTTACAGGTGGAAGGAGTATTTTATTTCTTTATAAATAAAGTTTTTTTCTTAGTTTAGGTTAGCTTAGACTTTAGCTAAGCTTAGACTTTAGCTTAGACTTTACCTTAGCTTAGAATTAAGCTTAGCTTAGACTCTAGAATAGCTTAGAATTTAGGTTATTGTAGACTTAAGGTTACCTTACACTTTCAGTTAACTTATGCTTTAGATTAGCTTAGAATTTACCTTAGTTTAGACATTCGTTTCCAATAGACTTGAGCATAGCTTAGACTTTTGCTTAGTTTAGACTTTCATTTAGCTTAGAGTTTATCTTAGCATAGACTATAGCTTAGCTTAGACTTTAGGTTACCTTAGACTTTCATTAACTTTAGACTTCAGTTTAGCTTAGACTTCAGGTTACCTTAGACTCTAGCTTAGATTAGACTTTAGATTACCTTAGACTTTAGTTTAGCTTAGACTTTAGCTTAGCTCAGACTTTAGGTTACCATAGGCTTTAGCTTAGGTTAGACTTAGCTTAACTTAGACTTTGGGTTACCTTAGACATTAGCTTAACTTAAAGTTTGGGTTAACTTAAACTTTAGCTTATTTTAGATTATAGTGAAGCTTAGACTTTAGCTTAGGTTAGACTTTAGTTTAGCTTAGACTTCAGGTTGCTTTGAACTTTAGCTTAGCTTAGACATTAGGTTACCCTAAACTTTAGGATACCTTAGACATTAGGTTACTGTAGACTTTAGCTTAGCTTAGACTTTACGTTACCTTAGGCTTTAGCAAAAGTTCAACTTTGTTTTACTTTAGACTTCAGCTTAGCTTAGACTTTACGCTACCTGAGGCTTTAGCTTAGTTTAGACTAGCTCGACTTAGAGTTTGGGTTACCTTAGGCTTTAGTTTTGCTTAGACTTTACGTTACCTTAAGCTTTAGCTTAGCTTGGACATTAGCTTAACTTAGAGTTTGGGTTACCTTAGATGTTAGTTTAGCTAAGATTTTAGATTACCTTAGAATTGAGGTTACATTAGACTTTAGCTTAGATTATACTTTCAGTTACCTTAGAATTTACCTTAGCTTAGACTTTAGGTTACCTTACACTTTCGGTTACCTTAGACTTTAGCTTAGCTTAGACTTCAGGTTACCTTAAACTTTAGCTTAGTTTAGACTTTAGCTTAGCTTAGACTTTGGGTTACCTCAGCCTTTAGTTTAGATTATACATTAGATTATTTTAGACTTTAGTTTAGCTTAGACTTTAGCTGAGCTCAGATTTCAGGTTACCGTAGACTGTAGCTTATTTTAGACTATAATTAAGCTTAGTCTTTAGCTTAGTTTAGACTTCAGGTTACCTTAAACTTTAGCTTAGTTAAACTTTAGCTTAATTTAGACTTTAGGTTACCTTAGACTTTAGCTTAGCTTAGACTTTAGGTTAACTTAGACTTTGGGTTACCTCAGCCTTTAGTTTAGATTAGACATTAGATTATTTTAGACTTTAGTTTAGCTTAGATTTAGCTGAGCTCACATTTCAGGTTACCTTAGACTCTAGCTTATCTTAGACTATAATGAAGCTTAGTCTTTAGCTTAGTTTAGACTTTAGCTTAGACTTCAGGTTACCTTAAACTTTAGCTTAGTTTAGACTTTAGCTTAATTTAGACTTTAGGTTACCTTAGACTTTAGCTTAACTTAGACTTTGGGTTACCTCTGCCTTTAGTTTATATTAGACATTAGATTATTTTAGACTTTAGTTTAGACTTTAGCTGAGCTCAGATTTCAGGTTACCTTAGACTCTAGCTTATCTTAGAGTATAATTAAGCTTAGTCTTTATCTTAGTTTAGACTTTAGCTTAGCTTAGACTTCAGGTTACCTTAAACTTTAGCTTAGTTTAGACTTGAGCTTAGTTTAGACTTTAGGTTACCTTAGGCTTTAGGTTAGCTTAGACTTTAGGTTACCTTAGGCTTTAGCTTAGCTTAGACTTTAGGTTAACTTAGACTTTAGCTTAACTTAGACTTTAGTTTAGATTAGATATTAGATTATTTTAGACTTTAGTTTAGACTTTAGCTGAGCTCAGATTTCAGGTTACTGTAGACTCTATCTTATTTTAGACTATAATTAAGCTTAGTCTTTAACTTAGTTTAGACTTTAGTTTAGCTTAGAATTCAGGTTACCTTAAACTTTAGCTTAGTTTAGACTTTAGGTTACCTCAGAGTTTAGTTTAGCTTAGGCTTTAGTTTAGCTTAGCTTTACGTTACCTTAGGCTTTACCTTAAGTTAGGTTTTGGTTTACCTTATACTTCAACTTAGCTTAGACTTTATGTTACCTTAGACTTTAGGTTAGCGTAGACTTTAGCTTATCTTAGAGTTTGGGTTAATTTAGCCTTTAGTTTAGCTTAGATTTTAGGTTACTTTAGACTTAAGGTTACCTTAGACTTCAGCTTAGTTTAAACTTTAGGTTATCTTAGTCTTTAGATTAGCTTAGAGTTGAGGTTACATGACACTTTCGGTCACCTTAGAATATAGCTTAGCTTAGGCATTTGGTTACCTTAGAATTTAATTTAGCTTAGAGTTTAGATTAATTTAGACGTTAGCTTAGTTTAGACTTTAGGTTACCTTACACTTTTTTACCTTTGACTTCAGCTTATTTTAGAGTTTAGCTTAGATTAGACTTTAGCTTTGTTTAGACTTTAGCTTAGATTAGACTTCTGGTTACCGTAGACTTTAGCATAGTTTAGACTTTAGCTTAGCTTAGAATTTAGGTTACCTTAGACTTTAACTTAGTTTAGAATTTAGTTTACATTAGACTCTAGCTTAGCTTAGAGTTTAGGGTACCTTAGCCTCTAGCTTAACTTAGAATTTAGGATACCTTAGACTTTAGTTTAGCTTAGAGTTTATCTTTGTTTAGAGTTTATCTTTGTTTAGACTTCATCTTAGCTTAGACTTTGAGATACCAAGTCCACAGTGATTAAATGCATGTTAATACTGAATAGTAAATGCTTTGGAGTGGTGATCTCAGCAAAGACAGCAGGGGATGGCCTGATGTGTTTGATATACCACCACACTCTTTGCCATAAGCAACCGAAAATAGGAGGCTTCCTTTGCAAGTGCCCTTTTCCTGACACTAGAAAATGTCACAGGAAGATCAGTTCTGAAACAGTATAAGATGCCTAAAAACCCTGAGTATTATTCATATTCTTAAAGGGGAAAATAAGTTTCATAATTAGAAAACAAAACATTCAGAAGCAGCTACATGTAATTCATCATCTAAAGAATTTAAGTCATTTAACTTCAGATAATTCAGCTTTGATCCTTAGGCTGTAGGAATCAACATTTCCTGAGGTGTTTTCACAGACTTTTCAGGACAATCTTGAGGTCTTTTGTCTGAAGGTCTGGTGAAGTATTTCGAATGCTGCAGTGGCTTGCCTTGGTAGGGGCTTAAGGGGGAGACACAGCTGGATGCAAAGGGGGGGACCCTCTTCTTAATGCAAATGGTGGACAAACCAACTAGGAGAGGAGCGCTGCTGGATCTAGTACTCACTAACAAGGAGGGTC
>JAVHNF010048167.1:0-12123 GCA_034783455.1 Micropsitta finschii
GGGTTGTTTTTTTGGGGTTGTTTTTTTTTTTTTTTTTTTGTTTTTTTTGTTTTGGGTTTTTTTTTTTGGTTTTGGTTTTTTTTTTTTGGGTTTTTTTTTTTTTTTTTTTTTTTTTTTTGTTTTTTTTTTTTGGGTGATCAGATGTTATAAAGCCATTTGTGTAAAAACCCCAACAGTGTAATCCCAGACCCAGTTTCTTTGGAAGCTATAAGATGGAGGCAGAAAGAACTTAAGCCTCATTGGAGTTGCACATAGGATTTTAATTTTTATGATAGTTTATGCCTTAGCAGTAGGAGAGAGATCCTTTGTGAAGGAAACTCTTGGTTGGATTCCAAAAGTACTTTAAGACTTTTCCATCTTGAAGCAGGAGGAAGTTAGCAAATAGCCAAACTCAGAAGAAATTTGAACAACCAGAAATTTTCTTGCAATTTGGGTAAGTCTCATTCCAAAGGAAGAAGTATGCTTAGTTTGAGTGGAGGTTTGCATTGGACAAGGGTAAGTAGACAGGAATTATTTCCCCAGGTTCCTCAAAGCTGGTGTCCTAGTGCTGAGAGAAGTTCCAACTTCTTCAAAACACTTGAGTGTAAATTACAATTTATAACTGTACTTTCTTATTTTAGACATCTCTATTATAACGGAGTTTCCAATTTCTGCACCAAAATGTTTACCATATGATTTTTTTAAATTAACTTTCATATTATGTGGTGTTCTCATTTAAACTTAGCTTGGATGTAAAATTAACTCAGGTAAAACTATAAATCTAATAGGCAGGCACAAATAAAATGTGAAGAGTTGGTAAAGGTGAAGTGATGTTATAATTTCCTGGAGCATCTGCAGCCTGGGGGATTTGAGGATCCAGCTGAAGATTGCTGGACCCAGGAACAACAGCTGACCTTCCATAGATGTGTGATTCAGCAAGTTAAGAGGCTTGCTAAATCTCCTTCTGATAATAAACAGTTATTAACTGTCAGAGAAAAAAATTACCAGGACCTTTAATGTTCTTCACTAACAAAATCTACTTCTAATGGGGTTCCATGGCAACATGTTTCAGGTGTGTAAATCAGTGGCTAAAATCCTTTTCTGTGGGAGAGTAGTAGCTCAGTGGTATCACTGCAAAGTTGTATCTGATTTTCCTGAAAGAAGTTTTCTTTCAAAAGAAAATTAAAAAAAATCACATCTGAAGCAGAAAAGAAACTGGATTAAAAAATAAAATAAATAAAAAAATAAAAGGGAGAAACCTCCTTAGTGAAACAAGAACACATCATCTCTAATTTAAACTCTAGGAGTATCATCTTCTAGTAGTGAGTTTTCCAAGGCCTGCTAAGTAATGCATCTCCTGGATGTTCTTGTAGTGCTTGTGTTACAATGCAGTTGCTTTGTACTGGGGAAAACCAACTTCTGGGGCATAATATAATCCCTGCTAGAGATCTATTATGATTTCCCTTATTTGAAGTTGAAATTGTAAGTGGGTTTTGTTATAAAAGGTGAATTGCGCAACACTTCATTGTTTTTTTCTAGTGGTTTGGCAGATACCTGTCCCCAAAGAGTAAGGTTTGATTTTACTGTTCTCAGGTGAAAAAGAAATGGGGAAACTGTGAAAGACTGTTTCTGTTGGCTTGTTTTTTGAAAGATAATCTCCTAGTGCAAAATAAGGAGTATAGTAAAGCAGAAAGAACGCATGCACTACACTGACCTATTTAGTCTGTATTTTGTCTGGTGGTGATAATCCGGGATGATACTCCTTAATTCTGCTAAGACTATTTGCAAGAAGCTGTCGTCTTTTTTTATTTTTTTAAGTGGTTTGAAAGTAATGCCATTTTAATGGTGCTCCATAGCCTGAAGTTTGAAAAGTAGTCATACTTTTGAGAACAGTAACAATTGACAAAACAGTTGACTTTCCAAAATTGGAAAGGAATGGCTCAAATCCTTTTGAGGTGAAATAGTTGTGTTGTCGAGATAGAGGCATCAGGACTTGCAGGCCTCCCTCAGTGCTGCTTTCCTCCTGGAACAAACACCTTTGTCTCTTGTAAACATGATAGCCCACTTGCCCTATATGGGTTATACTAAAATTACATGGTGGCTGTGATTAACTGATTTGTTTGCACTAGATTTCAGGGTGAGGTTGTAGTTCTCCCCTTCTTGTCATTAGTTCGAGAACATTGGAGTAAACTAGCTATTGCTGTGTGAAATGTTTCCTATCTGTGGCTGTTTTCTCTTTCCTTCTTAGTGAGAAGGCTCATAGTTCTGTTCATAGAAACATGCTTTAAGGTTTAATTAATATGGAATTGAAATGTTTCCAAATTCATTTGTGTCCATAGTTGTTCTTGGGGAGGGTAAAAGGGGGAATTTATTTTGTGTATGTATATGTGCATTTCAACATTTGGTTGAGAGAGTAACTTTGGAAGGTGATCAGTTAAATACCAGATGCCATGCCAGTGCAGAATGGCAAAGTTCATTACGTCCTGTTGTTGAACATTGAGACTGAGCATTTCTGGGTATAGAGAACTCTGACATTCTAATTTCCCATTCTGCTGTCTGCAGTAATGAATTTTCAATATGCTAATGAAAAGTGTAGGAAAATTGGAAGGAAGAAGCTGGCAGGTAAAGATGACAAATTTATTTTGGCCTTACTGTTGGCTAAAGGAGAGCTGGAAAAGCCAGAGACTGCCAGACGGTGCTTCCTGGCAAGGAGAACTGACCTATCTCATACCTTTGGAAAAAGCACTCTGCATGACTCGATGTGCTACAGAAGTCTTTCTCCTTGCATCTGGGAAATCATTTTGCAGCCTGTTACCATCATTCTGGAGACTGGAATGTTCCTACCCCTGCAACTGATTTACATCCTGAGCCAAGGCACAATAAATAAGATTGACACAGAAAGCCATAGTGATAGTCATCCTTTTCTGTCCTAAGTCTGGTAATTACATAGGCTTTAAGTGAATGTTGCCTTTTCATAGTTCAGCCTTCTTTTTTTGTAATTGTTGCTTCCCATTTCCTTGGTACCTATGTGTCCCAGATCAACCTTGGCTACTTGCATTTCTGTTGGACTGTGGATGAACACCTCATAAAGAGGTTTTGTTAGGCTTCGTGGCAACCAGACAAACTGAGTTGTAGAATACTACTTTGCAGAAGTTCAAAACAGGCTTGTTCTGTCTTTTTCATTTTAATCTTATAAATTACTCTTGTTAATCTTATGATATCACTACATTTTAAAATCATTTTGCAGAGTCTGGTATCTATTGCTGTAATGCAGGAACAGTGTGATCTTATGACTGGTGAAGTAACTCTTATTATTTAAGTCAGATTTTTTCCAGTTTACTTGAAGGAACACAACAGGAAGACCGGACTGGCTAAAAGAGGTAAATTACTCCTGTAAGTCAATTCTATTCTATGACCTAAGTCATTCTAACCAGGAAATCCAAAGGAGAAAAGCACCTCACCATGAAAATGGTTGTTTTGTTATTAAGCTAAATAGTAATGGACTGTGAGCCAGTGTCAAAGTGCAATAAATAGGAAAAAGTGTTGTGTCACTTTTATGTAATTATGTTTTGATGTGTATTACCTGTTAACTGCACATAGTAAACATGGTTGCGCAGTTCTGAATAAACAGTACCAGCAATCTGCTAACGTAGTACTGAGTGTGTGTATGGGTTGTTGTCAGAGGTTCGTTTTCACATTGGCTATAATTTTTACCAGCTGGTGTAATTTTTTCCTGACTACACAAATATAATTGATTAATGAAGAAAACCCTTGTCTAGTTCCTCAAAGAGGATTTATGGCTGTAGGGGTCTTGCTTGTTTTAACTTCTGGTTCAAGTATGGTGAAGAAATGGTCTTTCGCTACCCTTTCCATCTCTTCCAGCTTGAGAAATATTTAATTCTGTACTTAGCCAAGTTGACTGCTTAAGTATCCTACTTGGAGAACATTGTCTTAACTCTACAAAGGTTGGATAAATCTTTTCAGTTTATTATCAGTGATATTCTCTTTAGTATATGCTTTAGAGTGCAGAAATTAAAACCCAAAGTAGTTTAGATTATATCTGCTTGAGTGGCTACATCTTCTCCATGATCCAGCATGACAGTTGAATTTAGCTGCTCAAGTTGTTTTAACGGTTCTTGACTGTAAATGTCTGGAGGCTGCTGGCAAGTCTTTGTGTACAGGATGGTGGAGCTGGCTTCATCCCTCTTTTGACAGATCTGGCATTGATTGACCTTCCAGTGGTAGTCCATTTTTTTCACTTCACCTTTTGTCTGGAGGAATCAACTCGTATTGAAGATAAGTTCAGAATTAAAATCATATCTTTTACACTAAATATTAAACCTTTAATTTTCTATTGTTTTCCCAAAATAATTTGTTTCATAGCATAAGTCTTCATCAGTGGTGGTCATGGAGGTCTGCATTTTTTTCTCTGTTAGTGTTTTTATTTTAGCCTTAGAAAAGTAAATTAATTGGAAGATTGCTGGGGCTACTGCAGATGCTCTTTGTGATACCCTGCTGCTTAAGCCAAGTCTTAGCTTGCTAACAATTGCATCCTTTCCCTAAGGTGATCTTTTAGGTGATTTGTGTTAGAATACTAATAGCAATTTGAATAGAGTTTGAATAATAATAAAAACAAAATAGAAGCAGCTTAAACTTTCAGATACTGACCCTACTTTCATCTGTCCTGTGGTTTGGAAGAGTACTCTTCAAGGTATGGGGGTGAAGTTTGAGGGAATATGAATCAGGAAGGTGGCCAGCCTGGGAAAACACATCCCTGTTATTCATACTGCACAGCTGCAGGATTTGTGCTGCTAGCAATGTGACTCCTGTAAAAACTGTGCTTCTCAATGCCAATTCTGGTTGCTCTGCAATGGCATGACTTTTAAAAGTAGTTAGGTAACAAGACAGAATCCCTCAGCACTTTCCAGTTTCTCATCACTGGAAGGGAAAAGTTGGCTATTTTAACTTCTTTCTGATTTATTTATATGCCAAATTCATTTTCTTAGTAGGAACACATCTTGCATTCTGGCATTGCTACTTCACATATGACTCAAGAGGCCCAGATCAGGTTCCTGGGCACGGAATTAATCTCATTCTCTAGCTATTTCTGCATCCCTTCCATCTTCCTGACCTGTATGAGATCAATGCCAGGTTTCCGCTGGATTAAAACTTAGAAGATTCTAATAATATTAACCCTACCTCCCAGCATTCTACTTAATGTAGATGTTGAGCAGTGTTTTTGGATCTTGTTTCTAGAAAATGAGTGGAATAACATGTTAATAGATAATAATAGTACATGGTATTAAGGGGTTTAGGGATTCTTATAAAAAATAAATCAAACTAATTGAATGTATTTTCTTCACAAAGTCATTCCCCTCATAGTAAAATTTCAGTAAGAATTTTTTGTTAATCAGTGTTTGCTTGTTTGACATACTTAATAGGTAATCAGTGTTGAGACTGGTAAAGAGAAGGTGAATTTATTCAGTTGAACTGAGGTTTTTGGGTGTGTGGTTTGTTTCTTGTTTTTTTGTTTTTTTTTTTTTGTTTGTTTGTTTGTTTTTAATTCACAGAAGTATTTTAGGGTTCCTTTTCTAAGAATTAAGCATTAAGTTTATACCAAATACACAAATCCACATTGAAGTGTAGCTGCTTGGCTCTCTTCTTATCAAACTGCTGACTCAATCTTGCTTGCTTTGGCACCCAGAGTGAGAGGCTTAAAGATATTGAAGATTACATCTTCCAAGACTGCTTTCAAATCCTGTTTCCTTCTTGGCTGCTGTAGCAGATTCCAAACATGACCTCTCTACATTTGTGAACTCTATACATCTGTTAACTGTTTATGTGCAGAAACGTACGAATCCTGTGATAACATGACATCAGTCACATCAGATGTTGCCTGCTCCCTGTCTGCTAATCCAAAAAGCTAAATGAATGTGACCTAGCAGTTGTTCTGAAGTAGGTGACTATATAATTATGTTGCTTTTTTATGTTGTTTCAGGTTATATAGACTGCTGCCACTTCTCCTCAGCCAGAGGTGGAAGGCAGCAGGGCTAGCTTGGAAGTCTGCTTCTGCATTCAGCTTACAGAGCCAGACCCTTTGCAATGGCAACCTCTTGAGTCCTGTCTGTCATCTTGGATGGCAGCAAATGACTCCTGATGCAGAGGCTGGCCCAGTGTGCAGAAAAGCGGGTGAAAATCCAGTGAGCGGAACTAGGTGTAGATGTTATTTCTGCTTCTTTTAGTTCTTCAGTGCCCCCACTTCTGGAGGAAAGTGAACAATTACATCACCGCTGGAAACTGTGACTCAACCAAAGATTCATAGGAGAAACCACACTACCCAGGAGAAGAAATTGCTCTGCTTATAATAAAAGTTACTAAAACTAGCTAGCCTTTTCATACAGCCTCCTAACTATAGCTATCTCAGTCCACGATGGGAGGTGTTGAGAAAGAAAACATGGCTGAACTAGAAAATGCTGAAGGGTCAAAATAAAGTGTTCACATGGAGGGTACATGACACACTCAGATACCTAAACCTCATGACCACTGGAGACAGTACATAAAAGCTGAGTGGTATACTTTATTCCCTCTCATGCTGCCAGTAACTGTGATGGGAACCATCAGTGACAGTGAGCTAAAATCTCTTTACCTCTATCTGATTGTAATCTTGCTCTTTGCTTTGAATGCTATAAGGAGTCAATGCATAGATGGGAGCAGAGAAAGGAGAAAATCCTTGTGTTGAGGGAAACCGAGAGCACTGAAGCCCACACTCTCAGTGCTAACTTCATTTTCTTGTTTGTGAGCATGTAACACAGCAAAGCTTAGCTTGAGGTTTCTCATGATAACCTGTATGAATTGCATTTGTGTTATAAAGCAAATTAAAATTGTGTTAATCATACAAACTCACTGCTAGATATCCCAGGCTCCATTTTCTTCCTGAAACAGGCACTACTAGTAGTTCAAATGCAGTCATGGCTGTGCTTTTGACCCCTCTGTACACTGCTGATAATATAGCTTTTTTGCTTCCTACTATTTTTCATACTGGCAGTGATTACTAGGTAGCCAGCCAGCATCATTTCCCCTCTTAGTATAAAAGATCTTTTTTCCTCCCCTAGATGATAAGCTTGAAAGGTGTCTTGCAAAGAAAAGTAGCATTTTGTTAACTGTAAATGATGTGCACAGCTAGGTTGGCATTGTCAGTGTCAAACTAATATTGAAAGGTATTAAATGGAGATAGAGAGTTGAGAACTTCTCTTCTGGACTCACATGAAATGTCCTGCCTCTTTTGTACTGTGCTTAAAATAAAAAACATAAAATACACTAAGCTTTAGTTAAGACAGTTATTCTTGCAGATGTGTACTGTGGAATAGTTTTGCTTCTTTCGGGTTTGCAGAATTGTGGAGCAGTGGTGGGAGATTGGGACCCTGGGGTTCACTTGTTCCAACTCAACAGCTACAGTGGAGCTTGAGGAATGTAGTGCAGTTTATGGGATGCCTGCGTGCAATTTCTTGCTGTTGGCTTGCTGCATCGTTTTTGTGTTCAGGTGTGACCTGTAAAAAGAGAATCAAACCCCTGCCTTGTCTGATTGAGAAGGCTTGTGAGGTATGTCTTTGTGCTGGGTATAAAAAGCAAGGTGTTGACAGCAGAGCTTCAAGGGTCTCTGAGGAGAGGCTGGGGCTTGCTGTGATGGATGAAGCCAGCTCCAGCCAGGGAGGAAAGGATTTGCTTTGAAGTCTATCTTTTCTTTTCTTGCTCCCTAAATATATCCTAATTGGCAGTAAATTAATTTTCCCCAAGTAGAGTATGTTTCACCTCTGACAATAATTGGTAAGTGATCTTCCTGTCTTTATCTCCAGCCATGAACTTTCTCCCTCTGTTTCTTTCTGCTGTCTCCCTTGGTGTGGTAGAGTCAGGTTGAGTTGATTTCTTCACATCCCTATTACACTGTTATTTCAAAGTCATGTCAAACATGTGTCCAAAGTCGCCTGAAAATGTCAAGTGCTACAGATCAGCTACAGCAGTATTTAAAACTACTTGCACCCTAAACTGGAAAGCAGTATTAGTATGGGCTGTGTGAAGAGTGGAATGTATGAACAGGGAAAAGAATGAAACCAGGCAGAAACTGCTGGGTTTTATTTGTTGTGCCTTTCACTTGTCTGTGAAGAAATGGGAATGAGCTGTCCATTAAAATATCATGTGAGATGCACTTCTTTGTTTTCAAAACAAGCAGCTCTTTTTGCCCATGTCTTTGGCAAAATTGTGTGCAACATCTTGAGGTAGATAAAATAAGAGCTACATGACACTGGTAACGTCAGGATTAACAATGACTGAAGTACCTTCAGTGGAAAATTAGCTGCTGGACTGGACATTACATTACTCTTGTGATTATATCAGTGAGTTCCCACCAGAAGCTGCTATCAGGCAGCACAGGGCTGTGCACTCGTCTTGCTTGTATCCTCCACACCCCCGATGACAGCAGAGTTATTGTATTTTATGTGAAAACTTAAAAATGAAAAACTCTAGTTTTCTACTTTTCACTTCTTTATTGCTATCACTGCAGTTTTACCCCACTTATAAATTATGCAATCTTTGCCCTCTTGAAATTGTCTGGTTTCTGAGTTTTATGCTTTCCAAATGTGTTTTCTTTCTGTACTGCTTTAGGTCACTTTGTATGGTACATGATTCTGAGTGCTATTTATGGGGATTTGATTTATTGCCTTATCCCCTCAAAACTGCCTAGTCTATCTATGTATTTTGTTTTGCTTGGAACCACATTTTCCCCACAAACTCTTCTAACTTACTTTTGAAAGTAAGTCATGTCTGAAAGATCTACCTTTACCTCATATATAATCTTCAGTACTTTTACAAAAGAGAAAAACAAATCAGCCAAACTGATCTTTCTTACATAATTTTTCTTCTTTCCTTATTTCAAATAACATTAGAAGACTGCACCATTCTGTTTTCAAGGTTTATTTCCTCAAATTGTGAAATGCATGTCGTACAGCACTAGACCCGCTCAGCTTTTGTACAACAGATGGCCAACTTCTTAAATGGGAAAGATTGTCACAAGTGGTCAAGAAATGTGGGATTTAGCTGCCTACAGGAAGCTGTCTAATAAAGCTGGTTAATACAACATATAAGACTTGATAGAAATCAACCCCCTCGTTACTACAGGTTATCTGAAATGGTATCAAGCACTTACATTTAAGCAACTGAATATCCCAGTTGTCCTGTGTCAGTCTCACTCTCTGAATCAAATTACATAGAGATTCAAACATGACTGTCCAAGAAGAAGGAAACTTCCATGTATCCCTTTTCTGTACCTGCAAACAAGGCACTTCCTGCCTGCAGCTTTTGGTGTGTCTGTGGTGGCTGTTCACTGTGTGGAGTCCATGTCCACAGCTGGAGGAGAGTGGGACAGCAACTTTAGCAAGCCTTCATGAAGCTCAGGAAATGGAAAATGCACAGGTAAAATGGAATGATTCTTCTTGCCATACTCTGTTCCTGATGCAAATGCACTACAGAGCTGTGGCTCGAGGACCTCAGCTATATCTTCAGTGGATGCAATCCCACTGATTTCAAGGGAGCTGTTTTCATGCAAAATAGACTTGAATTTAACCCAGGGGTAATGCAGTCCTCTGGGAGTAAAATTGGTGGCTATTTTAGAAAACATTTTAAAAATACTCGCTATAGACTTTTTATGTCTGCTTCAGAATCAACACTGAGCTTTTGTAGTCTAAGATTAAAGTGGAAAGAGTTATGAGCACTGTGTAAGATAATGAACCTCTGTATAAACTACCTGCCTGAGAGATATATGTCTATATGTTAATAAGGCCAATATGCAGGGACAAGCCATGCTGAGTACTCTGCTTCACTTTTTTCTGTGCCTTTTTTTGGGTTCTGTGAATGCTCTGGTGAGATGTTACCTGTGTCCTGGCTGGGTGGGAGTCAATTCTTCCTCCAAATTGTCTGTTGTTATCCTAGCAGGAGATCTGCCTAGTAGGCTGATATAAATTAATGATAGAACAAGGGTTTCACATAATTTCTGCTTGGATTATAACCATGTGGTTTTCACAGTTCTTCAAGATTAGTTTTGTACCAGTGTAACTACATCTAATTTAGAAAAGTTGTTCTTGATTTACAGTAAAACGATGAGAAAAAAAAACATTTGTAAATCCTTTGTTATTTAAATGAGCTGAAGAAACATGGCATTTTCATTCTAATGTAACTTCTTTGGGATATACTGTAACTGCTGTTCCTGCTCTACCGCCTTGGTGTTAACGACGGGGAGCAGCAGGATGCTGCAAGGGCAGAGGACAAGATGACCTGAACTTTGCTGCTTTTGAGAGCAAATTCATCTTTCTACCTCTGTTTCTCCTCTTGTCCTGTGTTCACAGGATAAACTGTAGAGGCAAATTGTGTTGTTCAGAGACAGCCCTGACCAAGTAAGTTTGAGACTGTGGTTAGACTGTAGTACAAAACACAGTCATGGTACGAACACTGCTGGCTTTAGGGTTCTGGCATTGCTCAGTGTGAAGGCTGCCATCTCCTAAGGGGATGGAGAAGTGTGTATGAACTGGGGATGCTGCCTCATGCCTCAGAGTGTAGCACTGATTTTTTTTTGTGCTTGGCAAAAATATATATATCTTAGTGCCATGTTGTTTTTCTGTGGACAGTTTTAATGCAGCAGTTTCATTATCCAGCAGTGTGAACAGCCTGTTGAGCATAGAATTTGTTTCCAAGGGAATTTTTTCCTGGCCTCTAATCAAGTGGATGCTTTTTAATGCTATAATATCACATTATTCAGTGTTGTCATATGGGTACTCTGCAATGTTTTTCTATTGTTACAACATCAACATTTCATTAAGCTGAATGTTATTATGCAGTTTCAATTATCTGTGTCTTGTTTCTGCAGATATTTCTAACACCTCTGTGTTAAAGCTAAATGCTTAATTTATATATTTATCTACTTTATATGAAGGAAAAGAAAGCTCCTGGTCCTAGCCAGGCAGTGGAGAATTGGCTGCAAAATAAGCTGGGAAGGTTACCCTAAACTTTGCATATAAATCTCTTAGTAGAACTACTGATTTACATACCTTTGCATTTGAGGATATGACTTGAAATCTAGGTAAAAATAATAGTACTCATATACTTGAAAAAGTAGTATAGCCTGATGACTCACAGAATACCTCTGGGCAAAGCAAAAAAGATTAAACAGGTTTTTTTAATGGTCTAAAAATTACTGGTTGGAGTTTAAATCACAGGAATTTTTATTGTTATTCAATGCAACTGCCACAGACACTGAAGCAATTAGGAAAGGGAAGCAGGCAACACAGAGTATCCACTTTCATGCAGATCTTTATATACACACCTCAGTCTTGCTTCATTGAGACAGTGCCTAAATGCTAGGTCAGGATAGGGATCAATAGAGGAACATACAGATTTGTTAGATAACTTATCACCCTCTACTAGTGAGAAGACAGACGCATAGCGGATAGTGGAGAGAGTAGGTAAAGATGATGACTAGTACTGGCAGCAATCTCCTGCAGAAAAGGTGCTCAGGAAGCAGTTTGCCATGCAGCTGTGGAGTGGACATCAGTGGAGTGGACATCAGCACATCAGTGGAGAGGCCGCTAGAGACCTGGCTGTGTGTGCTGAGCACTGGGCACCAAATTATCTTAACTGACCACTGCCTTTCATGGAAGAATTTGTGCCACACAGATGGGCAACTTTGCCTTGCTTGCTTCATTTAAAACCTGTGGCTTTAGGGCCTTGGGAAGAAGGGAGAAACAGTCTGATTGTGATGGCAAGCCAGAGAGGGGCTTTACTCCTGTTCTTCTACCACCATTGGAGTTTCCAACACCTAGAAGAGCATTCACATGAAAAATTAAAACTAATTTTAAGTCTTACAAAACATCGGAGGTAGGCTAACTCTGAATTTTCCTTCATCATTTGATAACCAATTCAGACTTTCTCCTGCTTTAGGACTAATGCTCAGATATGTATTTCTAGGTACACTGTGTGTCTCTTTCCAAATGGCACTCAGATATAGCCTTTGCCTCTTAGCCAGTGATGTCTTTGTAATACTGCCTGTCTGTACTGAATGGTTCCACATTTTTTAAATTGGATCGGTGATTCAAACTGCTT
>JAVHNF010048184.1:0-10011 GCA_034783455.1 Micropsitta finschii
TCATTACAATAACAAGCCACTATTATAAAACCCATAGAAAACACAGACTAATTACTCAGTGACATTCATTTACCAATATTGATTAGGTCATGTGTTGTTTGACTACCCATTTGATTCCTTCTGTCATGAGGAATCAAATGTTACATACCTGCTGTAGGACAGAGGAAAATGGAACTCATGAAAACAAAATGACTGAGGCTTATAAAAATCCTATCTAACTTGAATGGAAAATGGCCAATTAAATACATTAAAGAGTAAAACCCAATAAAACAGCACATGCTCAGATCTTTGCTCTGACCATGTAACCCTGTGGTGCGATTTTGCATAGTATCATACCAGATCGAGACTTCCAGGAATGCAACTCTGCCAAAGTGCTAGCTTTCAAGCATGGTTTAGATACTTTTATCCTCCAATCTCAATCTCTTACAAATTCACATACCTCAATTTCAACTCCCTGGATTTTTAGTTACCCCCAATTTTTAGTTATCCTGATCCTTGTAACTTTTGCTATCTTGTGATAATAGGTCTTTTACACGTAGCCAAGAATACTCATGGCTTTTCTGCTAACACATTCTTCTAATGAATCTGTTGCTTTATCAGCCCTTAAAACATCAGCTTTTTCATTACTGTGATGTTTTTTATTCCATTAAAACTCTTACAACTAACTATTAATTTTTTATGGGTTATCAGTTACAATCCATTTATACCCAGGCAAACTGCAACAGTTTATAAAATTGTGGGTTGTGTAGTATGTGACAGATGAGATGCTGTAACTTATTAAGCAAAAAAATATTTCCCTTAGTCTGCTCTTCTGAAATTATTCTTACAGCTGTAAAAGTCTTATGATCAGGCCAAAGCCTAACTGCCTACATCTGAGTTCCTGCTTGTTTTTATTGCTCTGGATAAGGAAGTGATTAACAAGGAGATGTAGCCTGCCAGAAACAGGATAGCTGTAGACTTAGTACTTCCTGCTGACTGCCCAAGCCAAGGCTACAAGGAGCATACACAGGGACCAAGTGCACTTGCAAGCCCCCAGGGTGACCCATACGCAGTTTCTCTCATATTGTACATCACAAGTTCACAAACAGTATTGGAGCCAAAAGGAATTTTTAGATGTAGCCCTACTCTGTTGTAGTTTTTACCTTAGAAGCTCTCTCACATGCCTGCAAATTTGTCTTTCAATAGCCAATTTCTGCAACCTAATGTACTCAGAAAAGATAGTACCACCACTGCAGTTATCTGCTCAGGTCTACCTGAGCCTGCTCTGCCTGAACTGCTTCTTTTCAGGCCACATTTTCTACCATGAAGCCTCAAGCTCTACTGAGCACACAGCACACTTTCCGCCAGCACCCACCTCTCATGAATGGTCGTAATGTCTGCCAGCTTTCCCCCAAAGCCACTTCATAACACTCCTCTGCCTGTCATTCAGGCTCTGCGCCTTCCCAGTGCTGCTTTTCCCTCCTGTCTCCCTTTCAGGAGAAAGGCATTCTACCAGGTGACACCTAGGTCACACTCTTGCTGTGACTGAGAATCCTCTCAATATTTGAGCAGCCCTGTGGAACACAAAGCCAGTGGCTATCCTTTGAACAGTTCACTTACTTTCTTCTTATCTCTTGACTGTATCTCCTTTGTTTTCTTTCTTATCCTTTGCCATTATCAAGGAGGCTGCAACTTCATGTTCTGCAACAAAAAATTGCATTTCTCTAAACTATATGTTTGTCATCTGGCCACATAGCTGTTAGGAACTGGCAAGATCATTTTAGTCCAGGTAATTCCTCTGGAAAGGAAGGATATATCCCAGTTTTGGAATGACAGGTATGCATGGGGGAAAAGACAACTAAACTCCAAAGGCACACCGGAATCCAGACAAAAAAGAAAAAAGAGAAAAAAAGTAGGATTACTTCAACATTTCTAATCCAGTGCTCTGGTGCTTCTAATTTGAGTCAGGGTGTTTTTAGAAGGACATCATGCAAATCTGATTCCTTAGTTAACGGAGCATTGAGACAGAAGATGCACACTGGATTTAGTCCAGAAAAGGAAAAAACCAAGAAACTTACCAACCTATTTAGGGTGGTCAAAACCACACCACATTGGGTGATGCCTGCTCCAACTTCTTCTCTGCTCCATTTCATATTTTTGGCCCATCTGTGTCTTCACAGATTTCTAATCGGAAAAGTAAGGCTGATTTTTCTATTGTATGGTAAAAGATTCACACAGAAATCTTTGTCCTGGAGAACTATGTCTGAAGCAAGCCCAAAGCAATTATAAGGCCATTAGGTAAAGAAGCACGTCCTTGCTATTTCTGCCAACGAAATGCAAACCCCAACAAACTGGTGCTTCCATACCCTTGCATCAATAGTGAAATTTCTAAATTATTTTTCTTTCTATTAATATGTTGTTAGCTACCACATGTCATTGCTTCTGAAAGCCACTGCACTGCAAATAATCCAAACCATTCTTATCTGGTTATTAACGAAATAAGAAAAAGAAGAGACACAGACAGCAAATTCATTTCATTTGCTTTGTTCCCCACCCCGTTTCATCAATCAATACTACATATTTCCTGCAATTCCATTGCTCTCATAAAAACCTTTCCTTCATTACTTGGGGATATATTTTAGAAAAAAGTTTAGAAAACAACAGACTGTCCATATAATTTTCTAACTTATCAGTAATTCTCATTTGTTCACACAGAGGAAAAGAAGTGAAAAAATACAGGTGTGTAAATACAGGTGTGTAACTGAACTTGAAAAGTAACAGGCTGCAGGTTGATCAACATTTTAATTTGCAGTGACTATACTCATCATTCTAAACAAGCAACATTCTAAACAAGTAATTTGCAGTCCAATCACACCTCCTGCTGGCCTGGAAAACATGTACCACAGATACCCCGGCATACAATGTCCGAAATGTCCTAATCAGTCTTCCCACCCACCCCACCCCCTCTTCTTTCCCCACAGAGTAGCAAGCATTCTCTGCCCAGCCAAAAGCAGCAGCGAGCTCTGCCCTCCTTCCTACACATAGCCATGCTCTGTCCATCTTTGAGGAACAGCTTTCTCCACTGGAGAAATTCTTGTGTCTTTGCTTTTGAAAGTATCTCTTCTCTCACTCTTTCCCCTATCTACATTATCTCACCTGCAGGGAGACCGTGTGTGACACTTTCTGGACCAGAGAAAGCCTGCCAAAAGGAAAGCAAGTTCTCCTTCTCCTCCCAAGCATCCGTGGCAAGTCTCTAACAAAAGCAGGCCAGAAGCCCTTTGAGCTTCAGGAGGTGACCATATGCCCCACACAGCAACTGGGATAGGATGTTGATTTAAAAAACACAGGATAACCTGCTAAGAGGTGAATCTGTTCCCTACATTCCCTTCTCATTACACATTTGCATTTAGGTGCAACCACCTTGATTTGTGGCATGAAATGTATTTCAACATGTGTATTAATTAGTTTTCCATAATTTTATTTTTTACATAACTTTAGAGAGTAAATGTTCTCTCCCAGCTAAATACAAAGACACATGTAAGTATTTTCATACAACACAGATAGATTTACTTAACGGCACTATAGATATGGATTATGACATACCTTAAATGCTACTAAAAATAGAATACAACAGTACAGAAGTTGTACTGCTCAAGCGTTGCAAGTGTCCCCTGGGAACACTTGAAAGGAGAAAGAAGTACAATATTCACATTTGGTATTCACAGCCTGTTGATTACACATTTCTAGAAATGTGCCTCCTCCCCTTAATTAAAAAGAAAGCTGAAAGAGTAGGAGGAACAAAAATGTTCTCAACTTCAATGACACTACTGCAAAATAATTATTTCAAAACTGCTTATCTGTTAAAAGCTGGCAAGCTACCAGGATCTTGATTGCTGTAAGCAATTCTATAACTGCTCTACACAGATAAATTTTACAAAGAAATTAATTTCAGTCTCATAGTAAGTCTCATCTCACTACCAAAACGATGTCTGTTCTGCAACAGAGACTTGTGCAAAGTACTGCTGGCAGAGGATTTTGGGTGCAAACATTTAACAACTGCTTAGGAAGGGTCCACATCAAAACTCTGAATGCTATTTAATACTTCTTTCTAAGCATAATTCTTCCTGATTGTGAAATAGGAAGTGAAATCTTGTGAAATAAAGTTAAATTCTTCTGAGTTTCACTTGTATTTTGCCCTTTAGATTTGAGGAAAGCTGCCTGATGCCATTATTTATTCTTAGTTGGTTAGGAACATGCCCCTGAAAGCAGCAGCAAGAGTACTGCGATTTGAAAGAACCGTATCAACTATTCTATCTGCTTCGCTTTTTGTCCATCCGCCCCCCTTCCCTTTTTTCTTTTTTCTTCTAGGGCACCTCAAAACATGTTAATTAAATGTCAGGCATCTCTGTCCACAGACACAGTAATAATATGATTGAATAACGAAGATCACCTGTGCGGTGGTCTGTAGGTAAAGTAAGTGGTCTCCTTCCTTTACGCCACCATGCTACCCTTTACTGAGACCTATCTTACCACAGGATGTTTGTAAAAGTATTCGAAAACAGTGGAAAATACAATATGACCAAGATCCAAAATTAAAACTTGACAGCAGATTCAGCGATAAGCTCTGGATGCTTTGAGCTGATTTATGGCCACTGTGCTTTGCAAGGAGAAAAAAAAGCACAAAACAATAACAGAGTGCATAAGAGATCATAAATCCCGTCAAGCCTGCACTTGTGCTTGCAGCTCTCAGATGGCACAGTTTGAGCAATGGTATTATGAATAGCCTGACTTGTTTCTTCTACCACTCTTACTGGTGTTCTTGTTATGGCACATCAACCAGGGTACAAAAAAAATAAGCACATGATATATCTTGATGAAAACCCTGATATGGATTTCAGCTGTGCTAATGCATAACTTTCCTATACAGCATCTCATCTTTGGGAGCCACAATGCCATTTTCTGCTACCTGACATCCCATCCAACAAACTGCAAAGAGCAGATTTACTGGCTTGGAAAGCATTTTTTCATGAGGTACTCCTAACACATTCACCAATGTATTTGACCATGCAAATCAGCATCTCTTTACAGAGCACATGCTGTGGGCAGTAAGAAAACAGAACACTTTCTTCAATCCAGCACATCCTTGCAACTGCAACTTCATTCCATTAATTTTTCTCTATTACAGAATTACTCTGCTTATGAATTTTGCTTCCATGGCAAAAACTCACCTACAAATTTATGCATTTAATACAGCAAATACTTTATTTGTTCTTGAACTTTTTCACAGAAAACTAAGATAAAAATTCTCCCGTATGATTTCTTTGGTTATAATTAAACATATCTCATTTTTGACCTAAATTTCTTGACCTACATACTCAAAAGATATTTTTCGTTGTCCCTTTTCTTGTTTCCACAGCAACCTTTCCATGACTCTCATTAAGCTTTTTCCTGTTTTCTTATATAGTGACTTAGGGGAGGGGTTGTTTTGTCTTTTGTTGTTTTTGTTGTGTGTTTGATGGGATATTTTAATTATTTTTTTTTAAGAAATGCAGAGATAGTTACACATACATCTTTTGAAACAAAACAAGGATTCTGGGACAATGGTCATCACCGTCTCTCTTGCAGTACTTAGATGATTCTGCAAAATTTCATTTAAATCAGCAGTTCTGTTAGTCTCTCCCTTCACCAAGTTCCACAACACCGTATCACAAGCATATTGCAGTCCAAGGTGGGGAAGGAATGTTCTCTGGAACCTTTTTAAATACTTCATATGGGAGCATCAGTCAACAGTAGTGAAGCAAGGAATCCATTCCCTTTAAAACTTTTTAATAAATGCTAAATAGAGCTAAATGCTAAATAGAGCTCCAGTGATTAATACAACCTAGTTCTCACCCAGGGAGAAACACTGAGGCATCATAGCTGAAAGTTTTGATGGTAATACACATAAAGATAGCTCACCCACATCCAGGTTGTAGGAGATACTATTTCAAAGGAAAAAAACAAAAAAAGACTAAAGCAATATGCTGGGTCACTTTGTGCTGTTACTGCCATCCCCTTCTTCCCTTTCCTTGTTTTTGCTTCCAGTATATTTTACAAAATGCACTAAAAATTACTTTATACGTACATGCATATATTCCTAGATGTCTATATGCTATAACTGTCAGAAATGCATCAAAACAATTAAATCTCTCCTTTAATATATAATGGAAAAACCGTATCAGGTTTGTGCAGCTGCTTTCAGAAGATGTGAAAATAGACCTTTCCATCATCTGAGATTCCCAATGAAGTCAGTGAAGTTTGTTTAGGAGCTATTGTCGTTTATAAGCTAATACAGAGGGGTAAGGGTTTATGTTCTTCCTTTAAGCAAAACGCAAATGAAGTCCATACATGCAACATTTTCTGAGGCCAACAGATAACAAACAAACTTGCAGTTAGACTTTACTGCAAGAGCTACTAGATTTAACAGTAATGTTCCAATTCACATAAATAAATAATAAAGATCAGCAATGTGTGTCCCAATTGTTTCTGCACAGTGTTTGTACATAATTTTCTTCAATTCCAGTAATAGATTTTGAGTGGAGAAAGGGACCATTCCTGACACTGTGCATTTTATACACCATGACTACTGCCTTTCAAAATTCAGCCGAGTAGGAAAACACATCTGAGAGGATTAAGTTCCAGTTCCAGCCCAGACCTTTGCTAATAACAGATTTTCTTTCTCTCCTCCACCAAAAGTAAACTCAACATTCAGTGTCTCTTTCTAATTTATTGGAAAACATATGCCAGATCCTTTTCAAAAACATACTCTTTACAGCCTGTTTTTTTCTGAACAGGTTGTTAATGGGACCTGTTTGGGATTTTCCTACTGGGTCTACGACACCTCAAAGTAAAGTAACTTTTCAGTTTCCAGACCTCCTCTTGTTTTATACTGCTTGCATCGAAGGGTACATTTGCTATAGCAGCTGTTCCTTCCATATTTAATGGATTTCAAGCTTTTAAAATACTTACCTGTAAAAACAGAAGAAACCTTAAGGTAGAAGAGTCAAAGGACAATTAATTTCACCAGCTTCTCTTAAAGAAACATCCTCCTACCCTATATGAACAGAAGTACAGCTGAATGAAAACTCTTCTTTAAACCCTTTTTTTTTTTTGCAAATTCACTGATTTATCTAAGCACTTTTCTGCTGAGGCCTGACCTTTTAGGAAAGTTAATAAAATAACTTTCACTGACAAAGGTTTCTCAGCTCCACATGGAGTTTTCAGTCCAAACCAGATAAAAAATTTGGCTGCACCAATTCAGAGCACACACTGACTTCCCACTATGTAACTGGACCAGGGAAGTGAGAGATACACCTTACACTGGGTGTGATGGTGATCTGACCAGAACAGAGCTTTAGTTTTTCGCAGGATGGGCTTATGGCTCCAGGTAAATGTTTAATGAGCTCTGGCTTTCTGGCTTGCACCAAACCATGTATGTTTTTCTTGTGGTCCTTAGGAAGCTTTCCTCTTTAGCACCTCTGAGGTTTGGCTGGGTCTGCTCCCCTCTCACTTCTACAGCTTCTCAGTTTCTCTGAACAAGCTGCAAATCTCAGAAAGCTGCTACAACTCCTTCCTTCCTGAACCTCATCTGCCTACTGCTCAATGCACCCTGAAAGCTTCTGTCCATTAGCAAGAGGCTAATTATTACTAATCAGAGGCTGCATCCTTCTCTAGGGGCAGTCCAGTATTCACATGATGAAAAAGAGGAATATGAAGTTCTATGAAATTTTAAGCACTGGAGCATGTAAGAAGTACTGCAACACTACCTAGCAAAGCAAGGGAAATAAAATCTGGCAGCATTTCCCATGCAATGTCTATTACGCACCTATTAGAGTCATACTGACATAAAATCACAACAGCTTGAAGTACTATGATATGCCAAATCAGCTTTACATCAGCAGATTTAAACTATCCCTGGCTACAATGCCCTTGAGCAGAAAATTGCAGAACTTGCTATTCAGCAAGGGATTACTTGTTCCTCAATGAAGTTTCATTCTTTGTTTAGAAATTTAGTATCTCCTAGAGTTCAGGAGTTGTCTGAGATCTTAAGTTCTCCTCTTTATTGCTACAATCAATGTTTTGGATTACTGTCTGAACTTCAAAGTCATGGAGAATTTGTGGAACTGGGATTTTTGTTTAGCAATATCTACATGTCAATACACTTGTGCAGCTTTTCAAAATTTTACAGAAATTATCAGTGGAAGAAAAATTACTTCTGTCTGATACTGTACTATGTTCTTTATCTTCATAATAGTAATATCTGTTTAAACACCTTTCATTCTAACTTGAAAACCTGTCTGCTCTTGAAGATGGAATTATAATACCTCATCAGAAATAAAGCCTTTGTCCATCAAACATAAAGTACACTCAGACAGTTGAGTTTGAATTGGTCGGTAGTATCTTTTTCCATATAAGCTTATTTTAAAGAAGTCATTTGACTGAATTTGTAATTTCTTCAGCCCATAGACTAGACTGGAGATATGCACGCAATTTCTTTCATCTGTAACTTGCAAACTTTGAGATTAATTGTAAAAAAGGTAACTTCCATCAGAAGAGGAAAGCAGAATCACAGGCTGCTAAAGGCAAACGAGGTGCTAAACTCTAATACAATCATTTCCTTACAAGCTATCAATTTATTCTGAGAAAAATAGTAAATAACTCCCAATTAATTTTTTATAGCCCTGTTTAGCCTGCAGATAAGAATGAGTGACAAGAAAGACTTTGACCTCTGCTACTCTCCCTGGGGAAGCTGTATCTGAGAATCCACCTCAACCCCATGAAGCTTTTTGCATGCCTGCAGGCATTCTTCATCTCAACACTTTGTACATTTTTTTTTGTTCTATACTTTTTATTTGGTTACCATGTTATGTCAGGCCCTTAGCAATCTCAGATATACACACCGCAAAATTATAACTACGGCCAATTCACTGGACTTCTTCACGGAAATTTTGAGTATAGGTTTGCTGTCATGTTCCTTTCATGTCAATGCTATTTGTTTCAAATAATTTCCTAGAAAGTCCTTGTTTTTCAGGTTTACTTAAAGTAGTTTTCACGGTATTGTAAGAAGCTTGGTCAAACTTTTTCGTTTGTATTGGCCACTGCTGCCTGAGGAGCTGACCCTACAAAAGGCTAAGTAAGAAGATGCTTTTCTCCAGCTGCACTGTAGAATGAGTAGGTTTTTAACGGTGTTCTTTCAGTGCCTTTCAGAAAATGCCTCAGAAAACGGCAGGACAATTTTAATTCTAAATTATAAGCAACTTACCAAGGGGCCAGCATAGATTTGCTGCAGCCCATTTAACACTAGGAGACATTTTCGAAAGACGTAACACTCAGGAAGTGACACTATATAACAGATCTTAGGAGTTACATGTAAAAATATATGCATGCACATGATTGAATACAAATATTTATACATTGTCAACTACCTGCTTCTTCATTTACCACATTTACACAAACAGCGGAGTGCTCCCTGATTTTAACTTTTAAAGTCAGGTTTTGAATATACAGATTTTCAGAATAAGTCTAATTCTTATGATGTGAAGGGTTAACCGATGTACAGCGGATTAAGGTTAAGCCACTCACTTAACATGTTACTGCGTACTCATGCTCACTCCACAAATGCTGCTCAACAGTCATCATGCTTGCTGGAACAGGGTGGGAAGACCAAGGCTATTGATAAGAGGAAGGAACAGTAACTCGGTTCCTGTTCTCCAGACCCCTAAACTGGCTGAAATCAGCTTTGTGGTTTGGACAGTGACTAAATTACCAAGGAACCTGCACAATGACCAGAGTTGGAAAGTTCAAGGAAGACTCATTTACTTCATCCTGAGATCCTCGCCCACGACCACCAGGAGACACTGCGCAAGGACCTCTTATCTCATCATAATATGACAGATGAGGACAGATAGATGAGGACTGGGTTAGGGATCAGTTAAGCAATCTGGACATCTATAAATCGATGGGTCCGGATGGAATACACCCACGGGTGCTGAG
>JAVHNF010048201.1:1527-11655 GCA_034783455.1 Micropsitta finschii
CTTGTATTGCAAAGTACAATTGGAAAGGAATCTGTTTGATAGGTACTGTAAACCAGAAATCTGAAACAATATGTAAAATTTCAGATGTTGATGGTTTCTTCTTTAACTGGAGTATTTTTTTACCCAAAGTTTAGATATAGCTTATAGGTTTATTTTAAAGTTAAAGCAAAAGCAGATTCGAAGCATACTTCCCAGCTGATTATTGGGAGCAGTCTATTACAGCATGAGAGAAAGTGTCAACTACGTTGATTAAAAGATTGGTGTGGTTGTGTCCTCATCAGAACAGAGTTCACAAGACTGCAGAGCACAAAGCCATGAAAGCAAGGATAAGCCTCAATGAAAGAGGAGAAAGCATTCAGACCATTGCTAATACTTTGGGATGGGGGTGGAAAAGATTGATAGGGAGGTCAGAGAGATAAACAATAAGCCTCTTGGGGGCACGGTTGCTAATTTGTGTGCTAGTGTTACAAATGGTAACAGAAAACCAAAATCCTAATCAGGTTCCCGCTTCTTTTTCTCTCTCTTCCCCTCTCTTTTTTCTTTTAGAAAACAGAAAGAAAGTGTATTTGACATTTTAAGGTATATTCAGCCAAAGCCACAGCTGTGTGGCTCTCATGAGTTACAAAGAGCGGTTAGGGAGAGCAGCCAGGTTAGATTTTACCTGATAAAAACAGTTAAAACTAAATAAGAATCTAAACAGAAATTGTTTTGTTTCACTTGCTGGAAATACTGTTTAATGTCTCCAGAAGAGTTTTAATAGTGTTCATAGTGTAAATATTTAGATAGATCACATGATTTGGAGTGCAGAGTTCCTTACAGAAGCGATCCTTTGCAGTCACAGGGCAAAAAAGGGTTAGGTCACTCTAGAAGGAATACTTCAATTTCTTTTTATCTTATTCCTAAAGCTGCCTCCTGTATTGCACATGCAGTTCTTACTCTTACGAACACTTCAGGGCAGAGAGTGTTTATTTTCATGAGTGGTGAAGAATCTGTGATATGTTTAAGCTCTTTTAGGACCTTGCTACAGCCTGACAGCTAGGCTTCAGATGGTTTCTAATTTAAATTTGTTTGTGTAACTTTAGCCTTCAGTGAAGCATACTGGTTCTTGTTCTTGGATCAGTCAACCAAAATGAGTTTCTCGGACAAAATTCTCTGGCTGTTTGCTGAACTGACGAGTCTTTAACTTACTGTTGAATCAAAGGCAAAAATTCTTCTTTTAAGTTACTTCAAGGGCATTTTGAGTCAAAATGCTGACATCAGGGTTTTTCACAATGGGTCTAATTAGAAAAACTTCCGACTATTAATATTAACTTAGTTCTCAAACTGTTCTGTGTCTTGGGGATAACAGTTGAAGAATAAACTTTAACAAATATTAAGTCTTTCCTTACATGAAAGCTTTTCTTCTTGGGAAAGAAATAGGCTATACTACATATGTAACTAGCATAAAATAATAGTTGAGAAATAAAACAATGAACTAAGAAAAGAAGCGTATTTATAAAAAGGAACTGAACAGGATGCTTTCTGAGACTAGAAGTTTAGATTAGTGATCATACATATGACATATTTCACCTGTTAGGGCAGCACATTATCACTTGAACTTTTTCAGAATGTGATCAGTGGATGAACATCTTTCTCCTGCATGCTGCTGCTGTTACTGGCTTTTGAAAGATGCAAAATTCCTGGTGATGGTCTATCAAAACTGCTCATACATTTTCCAAAGCATGCAGAGGAGTCCATCCAGGAGCCAAATTCTTTAAAAAATATAAATAGTATATGATAGTTTGATGCTTTTTCTTACTGTTTTCCCTTGGTTGAGTAGTGATTGCATAAGTGGAAGTATTTCTGGAAGGACTATTTGTGTCAAATTTTGTGCTTGCTAAAGCGGAAGTACTATGTTGCATATTCTCGGCAGGAAAGTGCTATAAATGTTATTTTAACAGTGCCAGTAGCTTTTCTGAAATGAACACACATCCCTGTGTATACCAAGCTTGAATTTCAAGCACCTAACAAATGGCTTTAACAGTATGGTGGTTTATTTGGTTTTTCTCTATCCCTCTCTTTCATTTGCACCTAACCTTTGAAAGCATGTGTCCTCAAATAGAGGCGTAAACCCATATACCAGAGATACTCAGCTGTCATTAAAAAGCCTTTCAAAGAAACCTCTGGTCAATGTGTCAGCAATGTTCTTTATACTGAGCTGTCTAACAGAAATCAGTGTTTCTAGTATGCGTCTTGTTGTGTGGGATCTCATCTTTGTCTGAAGGTGTTGAGTACTTCTAAAGATTCTATTTGGAAAGTCACCCTCCCTTAGAGTCCCTTAGGAACTGAAGAGATAATTCATTCTATATAGAGTAATGATCACTAGTGTCAGTGAAGCTTGTGTGGACTGTAAAGAGTTCCTGGATGATACATGTTCCACTTACAAATTGGAGCGCATTAAGTCAAACTAATATTTAGCTTTCAGATAGAGGAATCAGCATAAAGTTCTTCTTTTCTATAAGCAGCCAAGTGAATGCCACTTGCAGAGTTGGGTCATTTACACTGCAAACTTCCTATTTGCCCACTTTTCCTGCGTTTCAAAGAGGTACTTGAGGGAGAATAAAGTACAATCAGCATTCCATTCATGCTGCTCTAGTGTGTTTTGAGAGAACTTTGTTTTCTCTGACGGGTGAGTACAGCTATATTAAGACCAAAAAATGGATTTAATTCCACTTTGATCTAAACTAAGATTGACAAGTGTTTTGCAGGCAATTATGATATAAAGACTTCTAAAATAGACACAGTGAAAATTCTTGTTCTAAGTTGAATTGGTGTTGAAAATAAGTTTTTCTTATCTCCTTCACTGAAATCCAAAAATTGTCTGTTGAACCCTAATGTATCTCTATGACAATACACTTCAAGGCACAGCCCCTTATCTCTTAAATCTGCAACAGAATTAAAGTTCTGCTGTTGGTAGAGAGTTGGGAGATCCATTGCTGCACACTTCTTGCCTTCCTTCATCATTAAAGGCAAGCCACATGACATTTAATGTAAGCTACTTCCCTTGAAGATTTCCTTTTACTGGCAAATTGTTTGGTTCCAGATAATATCTAAGTTACTTTAAAAGCAGTAAGAACTGGATGCAGATCTTCTAATGAAACTGTCTCCTGAACTTGAAAAAATTCTAGAATCATAGGCTAGAAATTATCACATCTTGTCTGACACACCTGACACAGGCAATATGATTTCACCAAATGGTTACTAGTGCTGACACAATGAATTTTGGCTGTTCTGTGGCTCATCTCTCATAAGCTACTTCTAGAAAACTTTCCATATGTATGTGTGTGTATATATATATATATAAATCAAAACCCGAACAACTTGCACAGTTGTTCATCAGAGTGAATAGAATCTTGCCTCCTTTTTCCTCCTGTTCATGTTGAAGTTTACGTAATGCTGGAAGCAGCTGAAATGTGGAAAAACGACTGTTTACTTAGACTCACTTGTCAAGTTACCAAGGTTAAATGTATTGGAGAAAAACCTGAGAGACTGCTTTTATAAATCTTTTCAAAATTATTAGTTCAATTTTTTATACTGGCTTAAAGAGGCTTACATTTAAATTAATATAAGGTCTTTGCTGAATAAGTGGTTCTTAATGTTAAAAGGCAGATTAAAACCTTGAAGCTACCTTAACACACATGAGGCTAAAATTAACTTTGGAGGTTCACAGTTCATTTTCAGTCTGGTATGCACTGGGTAATTCCCCTGGAGTTTAATTTCCAAAGTAAATTTAAATAATGAATAATCAGCTACTATGGCATTCTAAAGGTGGAATTAATGCTGACCAGAGGAGATTTTATTTTATTTATTTAATTTCTGGAAGTTCTGTGGTAAGTGTATTTCTCTTCAGCCAGTTTGGAAAATGTCCTGTTTACAGCCACACATTACTTAGTTTCAGAAAGAAATATAATAGTAATGTGAGTGAACACAGCAAGTGTGCTCTCTACGTGTCCTGCTGCGTTTAGTCAAATTTACAGAGATTTTTAAGGCCTCATGGCTTTGTGAAAGCTAAAATTTTTCCACTCTGTGACACAGGAGACAGACTTCCAAGGGTATTTTGCAGTCTTCTGAATACCTAAAATAGGGTTTCCACTTTAATAATATTCCTGGCATTTGTCAGCTTCCACTGGTGCCAAACAATGTAGGTAAAGTAGCCATCAATGCCAGGAGCTTGCAGTTCTGGAAATAACACGTTTTGTTTTGATTTTAAAATCAAAATTGCAATTAATCTTGCACTGCCTTGGGGCTGAAAATTGCCTCCTTCTGAACTGTGTGTTCTCATCATAATCCTTTAAAAATGGTCTCACATTTTTCCTTTGTTCTGATAGAATATCTAAGGCATGAATCTTAATAAGTATGATGTGTAGTGCCCTTTTGATTAGATTTTAATTTTAATGGTCTAAATTTGCTGCTTTTGGACAAGAGGCTGACTGCTTTTCTTTGGTTTTATAGATCTGAGAAAAGTGTGTTTAAGGCAAATGTCCATGATTTAAAGTATCCTTAAATTACAGGAAAGGAATAATATTGTATATGGCATAAATCGTCTTCAATGATAGATTAGATTAGAAAAAAGAAATTGTTTTTTCTTTTAGATTGACAAATTGAACTATAATCCCTTGATCTAGATTTGGGACGAGTTTCCTGATTGGGCAGTACCTAATCTTTTAATTTTAAAGGCTATTACTTTAACATGTCATTTTTAAAACAATAGCTGTATCAAGTTAAGTGCCAAATCTGCTCATAGATCCCTACAATTTTTGTTCTTTCTGGTCTTTTTTTTTTTTTTCTTGGAAAAACTGCTTTCAGCAAACCATATGAAGGGGCTGAGAGGCCGAGGAGCAAAAGGAAGCCATTCTCCAGGTGCTTTTGAAAGCACAAAGTAGGCTTTATGTGCATAGAGAATTTATTCCCCCGATGCAGTGCATCTTCTTGAGGCTTTTATCTTGGATACCCAAAGCCTGGGGGTGGGAGCAGGCTGCGCTTCCACTCCTTAACCTGCTCAGCTGCTGTCCTCTGACTCCCAGACTCTCATCAAACTTTGCTTCCTGTCTTTGTTGAAAATCCAAGGTTATTTGTTCCACTGAGGTGTGGAACAGTGCCTTGTATGGATTTTCTTATTTTATACTAAGTGTCTGCAGTTCAGCTACTGGTTTATGTCATTGTTGATGGCCTCTTGTGTTAGCACATGTTGGAAGGACAAATGAATTTTTTGCCACTTGTTTGGAATGAACCGTGGTTAACAGATGTAAGCGTTAAGTTGAGCACTAGGGAAAAATATTGACTTAGCCTGCTTACTGTGCAATTCATGTGTTGTTTCATGGCCCTCTTAGCTATTTCCATGGCTAGCTGCTTCCTGGTTTTTGTGGGCAAACACATGACCTCTGACTATAGCTGACAGCTGCAGTTCTGCTCACCAAATGCTTTGAACCAGTTGTTTTTAACAAGTCTTTTACACTTGAAAAGCTAACCCACCACTACTGTCAAACTCTGAAAGGTGTCAATGGAAGAGAAGCATGTATCAAAACAGCTCGTGTTCCTTTGTTCTGAAAGCACTCCAAGCTTTTCACCCTTTGCAGGTGTTTTAGCTCTGGGACTGGTAAGAAGTGCTGCTCTAGGACCTGTTGATCAGCCAGATGCCATTGTGTTTGAGTTTAAATTTTGAAACACATGGGAATCTGGCAGAAAGGAAGTGGTTAACACATTCTGCAGGGTCCTAGATGCTCATGATACTATAATTACCATCTGGAAAAGGTATAACTTCATGCTCCTAGTTTAACATGTGGTTAGCCATTAAGCAGCACATGTAAAAGCCTTCAAAACCCCTGTGGGATACAGTATATTTATTTTTTGTTAGTTTTGAAAGCATGGCCACTGAGAAGCCAGGGGTTGCTTGGAGATCAGAGGCACCGGCCGCAGATGTAGGATGAGGTGTTTCCATATGGTACAGCCAATTACGTGCACTTCCGGCTTGAACAGTCTGCCCTTCCTGTTCCTGTGGAGCTCTTACTGCTGTCTTACAGCAGAATATTTAACTGCTATGCTTTTAGGAAACAAGCACACCATGAAAGAGGAGGGAGAAGGACTGGACGTGACCCCCCGGACATTCAGTCAGAGTCCAGCTTTTGGAGCACAAGATTGAAGGGTATTCATTGTAATTGAGGCTGGTTTTGCTTTGCACTAGGTTTAAATTCAGTATGTTTCTGGAAGGAGGGCAATGATGTGATCTTAAAACTTGTGCTCTGAATATAAAATGAATCTTCTGAGAATTTGCAAGGAAATGTGTTAATTAGCTCCAGTTCAAATTAATTACAGGTTAATTTTAAATGGTCTTTTTTTCTTTTCTCCCAAGTGTCTTCCAATTTTTCATGTAGTTCAAAATTACTGTGTATATATTCTAAATTAAGAACTAGGCTGTTAAGCTGAATTACGAACTTTTTATTTCATTTTTGTGATGCATTTAAGGCAGGTCAGGTTGGCAGCTCAGTTAAAATGTTAAGGCCTTAACATTACATTACAGATAATGTAATAATTTGGCTTTCTCACAACCAATTCACATGTGGCTGCTTTTGGTTATAATGAGTAGTGTTTGAGGTGAGAGTTGTGCTGATGGAAGACATGGTGGCAGCATGGCTGGGAAGCTTCTGTTGGAAGGGTTGGCTGGCATCATCCAGCTGCACTGCAGCATGGAGGAGCCTTGCCAAAAGAGTGCAAGCAAGCAATGAGCCATCAAAATTTGAGATGAGGTCTCAACGTCTTGGCTTTTCTCTGCATTGCTTTTGCTCAAGTAATGCTGATTTCAGCCTGGTCCACAGAGGTTTTTAGCTTGTGGTTCATGAAGTTGCTGTAAGGGTCAGAGAAACACAACCAAATATATGGTTTCCCGTTATAGCTGGTGGTGTACCAGCTGGCTCCTGTTGGTTTCTTGCAAAGGCATGTTCATCAGCAAGGCAGCTTAGAGAGGTAGGCTAGTCAAAAGCTGCCTTAAAAAAAAGGGGAAAATAACCCCCTTGTCAGCCTGATTTCCTCAGCAGGCTTGATTAGGGCTGAACCCTTCTGCACTGTCAGTGAACTGATGGCAGCTGGCCACAAGAAGGAAGAAACAAGTCAGCAGGGCATTTGTCAGTACATATTGCACTGTGAGAGCCTTCCATTCCATGGGGAAATAATTAGGGAGCTGCAGTTTGAAAAATGCCTGTAAAATTGCCGTAACAGTAAATGAAGGGGCTTAGGAACTTGATGCAGCAGTCTTCAGGCCTGGTATTATTTAGCAGTGCAAAGTACTTGTAAATTGTGGTTAATGGCTTGGAGTTGTGGATTCTGAGAATTGCTTTGGCATTAAGGGGAATCTGGCATAAATGAAACAAAGAAAAAGGTATTTTGGATGATCTAATCGGGTAGCATGCCAGCTGACTGCTTGGCTTCCTTGCTTTGTATTCAGGTGGGAAACTTCAGAGCTGACCATTTTCTGTCCTGGATTTCTCTTGGGTTTTACTTCATGATAATTGGGTTTGGGGACTATATATCAGTAAATTTGAAAATAAAAACATCATGGGGCTGTTGGAACCTGCCATCTGTAACTGGTGACAGCAGAGGGATGGTGGGAAGGAGCAAAGAGAAGCTATCCTTTTGTATTAGAAATGAATTCTTATTTAAACTGTTGTAATTCTTAATTGTATCTGCTTGGGTTCTCTTAAATCAGCATTTCTGTCATGGTCAGATTGGTAAAGTTAAATATCTACATCTGGAGGGTTCTGTACATTTTGATTACTTGTTAGAGAATGATACTTTTCATTTTGACATTATTTACATCCTCAATACTTGTATATAGATGCTTTTTTGGAATGGATGCAGATCAGTCTGTGCAACAGATAAAAACTTCATTGCAAACCTCTTAACATTTCAGCCTCTATGTGCCTGATTACTTTCTGCCTTGCCTACTGCTGCTGTAATATTATATCATACTGCTTTGATAATAATAGTTGTCATTTTGTGAAAATGAACATTTCTCTGGTGATGGCCAGGACGGGGATGTGCCATTTCTGTTCGTTTATGCCACAGAAGAAGGCAGCAGTTAGCTGCATGATGAGAGCACTTCCTTTCTTGAGTGCGTTGTGTCTCTTCATTTAGTGTAAAATGTGAATGCCATAGACATTAAGTGCCGTTCAGGAACATCAGTCAGCAAAATCCTTTCCAGAGAACATTTTTTTTCTGGCTGCTTCATTCAGTGTGTAAATTACACTGTTTAATGTGCAAAACTCTCTCTTTGCTGTTCAATTTATTGGCCCGTGGATAAATTCTTTATTACTGAATCCATGGCTCTGTGAAGTTACTTATTTCTATTGGAGTGTTTCATGGTCTGCATGATGCAGCCACTGATGTTGTAATGAACATAATTTAAAGTAATTTCACTTGAACTTGTTTGTTCTGTGACTAAACTGATTCTTGCTTTTGTTTGCCTTTCTTTGTTGTAAAGGAGGGGAAAGAACAAAGAATTTATTGTCTGAATTCTATTTTAATTGCTTTTAAGAAAATGATCAAAGAAGTCTTGACTGTTCTTTTTAATGGGCGTATCTTTTGAAGTGAAGTGGTATCTTTCTGTATTGGAGTGCATTAGCATGCCAGGGATGCATCCAGCAGTGGTATTATCTGGTTATTTATATCTTAATGATGTATTGGGATGTGGGGGAAAGAACTGTGTTCTGTCTCTTGATGAGAACCTCAGTATTGAATTGCACCGTAAGGCCTATGTAGCCAGTGTGCTATGTATCTGTCAGTGGCCAAGAGCAGTCTCTGTGTCTAGGGAAGGGGACAAGAATGAGGCAAACATATGGTAACACTCTGGGGATGTTTCATCCTAAGCAATGTGTCTTGATAGCCCTTCTGCTCCAGACAGTGCCCGTCGTCTGTAATAACACTGTGTGTGCTTGCTTTCTTGTGCCTGCCCAGTTCCTTTCTGGAGCCAAGCGAACTTATCGTGACACCCTGCAGCAGGAGTTTGTGCTTCATGACACTGTCAAGAGATGTGTGCTTTGCCTAGAGCCCGGCTCCTGCTCGCTCAGCTTCACACCACCTGCTCCTGGTGTTGGAAGAGGCACTAAAACCCCTATTCACGTTCTTCTTGCTTGCCCTGTTAGTTTTCTCCCTCCGTTTTTAGATTATTCTTTTTCATGGTGATGAGTCTTATTCTGTTTCATAATTTATGATTCCATGTGAAGCACCACTGTGGTTCTGTAATGTTCATCTTCTACCATTTCTAACCTTTTTTTAGGCTCTCCTGATACATCAGACAGGTTGGTTTTTTATTTAATGTTAACTTTCTAGCTTGAGGTACATTGTCTGCAAGCCCTAGGCCTTATCATGCTGCATTCTGATGGCATTCCATTGACATTAGTGAATGGTCAAGATTTAATTGATGTACTAATACATTTTAATTGGTTTGCTTAATAGAGTACAGCAGCTCTCTACCTGGAAGGTGATATTTTCCAGGTCCAAAAGCCAAACAGACCTTTACAGTTGAGCCATGCTGCTTATCTTGAATTAGGCCCTTTTGGAAAAGCTTTCCTTTACTGATTATACTCTTGGTAGAGTGAAATCACTCTTGCAGTGCTTAAGGGACCAATTGCGTCTGGGCCAGATGAGAAGCTGGTGGGTGCAGTCTGAGGCAATGAAGTCAAACCTGTTTCACTGAACCTTTGTGGGGGGTGATCTGTATGGAGATCAGGAGACTTTGTTCTTTGTGGTTGTACAGATCTGTAACCTTTCAGACAATGGTTTAATGAGGAATCCTGAGCCTGTTCCATAGCAATGCTATAGTCATCCTTTCCTCCCCCACTCAAAAATTAGGTTTTGTCTACACTGTAATAATTGTATTTAAAATACCCTAACATTTTCCAGATGTTAAATGTATTTTAGCAGACCTTATTGTAAGTGGCTGTGATTCTAAGACCAAAACAGTGACGAAATGAGTCTCCCTTATGAGGAGAGGCTGAAAGAGCTGGGTCTCTTCAGCTTGGAGGAGACTGAGGGGTGACCTCATCAATGTTTACAAATATATAAAGGGTGAGTGCCAGGATGATGGAGCTAGGCTTT
>JAVHNF010048202.1:0-18698 GCA_034783455.1 Micropsitta finschii
AAAAAAAAAAACAAAACAAAAAAAAAAAAAAAAAAAAAAAAAAAAAGGATGACATTTTAAACATCAGCCAAGTCTGTATTTGTACAGATCTGTGCCTGCTCAAAATCATGGTAATGCACTGAAGTCTTTATGGGCCTTCTGGCGGCTCACAAACAACAAACAAGAGGAAAACAGTTGTGTCTGACAGCTCAGCAAGACCTACAAATTCAGCTGCAAGGTCTAGTGAAGCTGCAGTACCTACATGTTTGTCTCAGCTCCACTCTGAAAATTAATGCAACATCGCAGTATGTTACAAGGCAGCATTCTCGTTTCTGGGTGGTTGTAATTTATAAACTCCTAAATGCAGATATATTTCCATCTATTTCAATTTAGATGAATATGCATGGTTCTTAACAGACATAGCTGAGGAGGAGGCTGGTGATGATGACCCCTGGCAGTCAGGTGGGAACTCCAAAGTGCTTGGCTGCCACAGGAAGGCTTGGGAGTCCTCAGCAGTACCACCTCAACTATACAGGCACATTTATACAAGAATTAAAAATTAGTTGCTGGCTGTGCACTGCCCTTCTCTCTGGTCGTATGCACATCTAGTCCTTCAGAACAACAATTGCATGCAGAGCTATCACGTACTCTTTTGAGGTACCTATTCTCCCTTACAAATGGCTTAGCTCACACTTAGTAGGGTTTCTATGTCCAAGAGATGGCAAAAGTGTTAATAGGCTAGGCCAGGCTAAGCAAAGCTGTAACAAGTTGGCATTGTATAAATATGGATCTTCTATTAAGTCTCACTTGGACACATATTCCTCATCTCATACAGAAGCAACTGTATAATTTTAAGTTTTTAAACTACAATTTGCTGATCTAGGTGAACTTTGCATAGCAGATGCCATGTGGAAAACATATCAGTGTCATATTTAGAACATTTTAGTGCTTTGTGAGATCCTTCATCAAAAACTTTCAGTGAAACTCTTCTCTTCAGTGAAGGCTCAAGCAAAATCATTTTAACAAACAAAAGATAGCAAAAAGTAACATCAGAGGACTTTCAATTAGTGTGACAGAAGTGAACTAGAATAGCACACAACCAACAGAGCAGAGGATGCATGTGCTTAGCATTGAACCTAACTTATAAATGAGAAGGAAGGTCACTAAAACTAACACCACCTCTGCCAAATTTAGAATCTTGGTCACTCCAGACATTTCAATCTGCTTAATCAATTCACCCTTGCTGAGTTGCCAAGAAGGCAGAAAGTACACACAACACAATGTATGCAAAAGACACCTTTGCTGTCAGTCAGCCTCAGGACTGCTGCAATCTGGATCATGATCATAGAATCATAGAACAGTTAGGGTTGGAAAGGACCAACCTAGTTGGATCATCTAGTTCCAACCCCCCTGTCATGGGCAGGGACACCTCACACTAAACCATTCCACCCTAGGCTGTGTCTAACCCGGCCTTGAACACCACCAAGGATGGAGCATTCAAAGCTTCCCTGGGCAAAGCATTCCAGTGCCTCATCACCCTCACAATAAACAATTTCTTCCTTATATCCAATCTAAACTTCCCCTGTTTAAATTTGAACCCATTACCCCTTGACCTATCACTACAGTCCCTAATGAATAGTCCCTCTCCAGAATCCTTGTAGGCCCCCTTCAGATACTGGAAGGCTGCTATGAGGTTTCCACGCAGCCTTCTCTTCTCCAGGCTGAACAGCCCCAACTTTCTCAGCCTGTCTTCACAACTAAAATTAACAATGTCAAGCTTTGTAGCTACAGTTTCTGAGCCAAAGCAAGACACTGATCTTTAGTGAGACAAATGTATTACCCATCAAAAGGATTAAATACTGCAAAAGTCCTCTTTGAGAATTTATGTTACAGCTCTGTAGCGGAGAGAGACAAGGTAAGGTAAAGTAGGTACTGTAGTGAGATAAATAGGTGAGATCTTGAGAAATGTTTTCATTTTTCAAAAAATTATCACTCTCTGCAAATTTTATATATATAATTCATTCCATTATAACCTGGAATATGAATCTTGCAAATTTATGAATAGGAATAAATACAAGTGTAGAAAATAGGACTTTATTTAGAAATGCTTTTCTGTTACTATGGGTGTATCTGCTGTAGAACCAGGCTACAGAGCTCTCTGCCAGTGGGAACTGAGTTCTTTTCAAGAGGAAGAAGATTAAAATATATGAAAAGTAACAAGGCTGTAAAATACATAGATGACAAATAAAATGAAGTCATCAATGTGTAAAAAAAATTGTTAAGGTTTTAGATTTGCAATTTTGCTATTTAAACGCCCTCATTGATTTGTTACAAATACTGTTAACCCTGTGTTTGGAAAATGGTGAGGACATTATCACTTGTGTTCTCATTTGTAATAAAATAGATTAACTTGCTGTGAAATTTTAACTAGGCTGAGACACAACAGTAGCTACCTAATGAACCAGAGCACATTGCTGTTAAGTAGCTAAATAGATGCATACTGATTACAGGACTGAAAAATGGATCTGTTTACTTCCAAAAAAGGAGTCTTTTCATACTGTTATTCATTATAGTGGGGGAAATTCAGCATCACATTTCCACACAAACATTTAGAAATAGACAATTTCTCCGTCCATATGCAGTCTTACATGATGATACTCTATCCTAATTTGCAGTGCATACAATACGGGGAAAATTTCACCTCCTTTGTTGCTTATAGAGAAAACTGTATCTTCTCTGTACATGTAAATTTTTATAACTGATGAGACGTTAGATGACATAATCAACTAATTCACTTAGAAAGTGATTCACTGTGTGATTAAGAATGACATTATTATTTGACACTTTTATTTCTGTCTGAACATTTCAAACCAAGACCCTGAGTTTGAAGGCAAATTACTTGAAGCAGAGATTATTTTATAGCAGGAAACAATGGGAAATGCATTTACCAGACGGAGCTCAAATACTTTGGTTTTCCAAATCATCAGCTTTTGAATTACTCAAATAACTCCCATTTAAGATGACATATATGGCTGTTTGTGTGATATCTAAGTGTTAATTCATAGTCATATTTGTTCATAGCTTTTTTTTGCAGAACAGTTGGCATGTCCTCTTCTTGGCTATTCATTTTCATGGTTGCAGTAGACAATGAAATTTACTTACACTATGTACTCTTCTGTTAAATTAATCATTTCAAAATGGTATCTTAATTATAAAATGAGTGCTCACTGTGGTAAAAAAAGGGAAAATAGTGCCAAAGAGGACAGTTAAAACTGAAATCCAGGCAAATAAAACTGCAGTCATAGTTGTAACCTGTTAGCAGTAACCTGTTTGGAAGCTATTATTTACACAAAGGTAAAAGACACATAGTATTTATAAACTCAGGATTGCAGGTATATGTTTCACCATTTATTTAGGAGAATACTTCTTGGGGCAAGAACGTGACTTGTACAAGCAACTGAGTAAGCAGCCCATCCACAAAGTCATGACTCTGTTTTACTCTTCTGCTTTATCTCAGCAACCTCTAAAACCATTCTTTTGGAGGCCAAGAAGAGGAAAACACAGGAGACTTTAAAATCACTGACTTTGACTTTTTTCTCCCCAGAATTTGAAAACTGTTTAGTTAAAACCATTTAGTTTCCAAAATTTTAAGAACTTGTAACTCAACGTAATAGATTCATATCTGTTAAAACTTCAAAAACATTTTTAATTAGCATTCAAAAATACTGCTATTAAAAATATCTCTTTAAGATTTATTAGCTATTGTATGTTCATTAAATAACAGATAATTAGCAAAAACAGATCCATAGAGGATTAACAGCTATGTAATAGATACACATCTGTTACAAGATCTTGAGCCTCAGTTGTTATTTAATGTACAATAACTATCCTATTAAAAACACATTCAGTGCTACGTTTTTCAGCTGGTGTGGTTGGAATAGTCAAGCAAGCACCCCTTGTTGTTAGGAGGATCCAATCTCATATTGCCTTTGCATCATTCTCAAATGTATCTATAAATGTGAAGATGAGTGTGGTTTAGAGAAATGGTTTTAATGGGTGTCAATGGTGTTACAGTGGGTAACAGAATACTCTTAAAATGTCAGTCCTACTGCCAGTGTTATTAATGAATCACCGGGACAGGTTATGAACAGAAGCTATTCTGCTAGCTAATTATTAGTGCAAAAACTATTAGAATCTACCATTCTCTTCCTAAAGCTGTGTTATTGATTTAGGATACTGTCTAACAAAAACTGTGTAAAAAGTTCAGATGTTAGTGAGTTTATTTTCAAAGCATACAGTAAATTGCCCCCCAGTAGCCAGATTGCGTATTCCTAATGAAAAATCTTTGAGAATAGGTTAGGAAGGCAGAGAAATTGCAAAGTTCCTTTGAGACAACTTCCCCAGATTATGCTGTAATTGTGATTCTTAATGAGGTGGGGGTAAGAGGATCTCCCTTTAAAAAAAAAAAAAAAAGAAAGTAATATTTCAGTTCTGAGTTTCCATGGGGAACAGCTGATTGCCAGGGATGAAGGCAGCTCCAAAAATGCAGTTTCTGGATTTCTGTAAAATCAAGCATCCCCTCTTTAGCATCTCTCCTTTGGAACTGCACCTTCAGGGGTCTGTAACAGAGGATTAAAGCACAGAAGGGTTTGAAAAAATATGTAGAGTGTCTCAGGTCATGCTCTGTCCCTTTTAGTGGATTTGCATTTTTTTGTTGGTCCTGGGAACAGGAATGAAGGGTACTGGGTTTTTTAATCAGTTCAGAAAATTATAAATGCAGAAGCACTGGGTTGAAAGGGATCTCAGGTGGTCATATAGTCTCTTGCCTTCCTCAAGACAGGATGAATTAGTACTTATGCCATGCTTGTCTAACCTGTTCCTAAAGATTTTTACTAATGAAAATTCCATGGCGTCTTCAGGTAATCTGCAAGTATAGATACACAGAACTGCAGCACTTAGTTTTGCTTAATTTTTATAATTTCTTTTTTCTCCTTACCTGAAATCCTGTGCATATTTAAATTAGAGGTTAACATCAAAGTTTTTCAAGTAAATAAGAATTTGCAAGCACATTCTGATTTTTGTTAGTCAGTGATGCTTTTCTTGTAGAAGTGAAGTTCTTAGCAGTGCCACAGCTTTTAAAATGTGTCTGGGTGCTACTCTGAGAAGATGCTGATGTAATTTCTTCAGGTACAGATTCTAGTGAGTTTACAAATTTGACTGCATTTAGTGACAGTTTAGTCCAAATCTGAATTATTATTGCAAATGTGACTCATACATGTCAATTTTCCTATCTTTAGATTAAAAGTATTTTGTGAGAGCAATATGAAAGAACATTCTTTAGGTCCCTTCCAACCCTAATAATTCTGTAATTCTTTATGTTCCTATGTGTGAAAAACTTAGAAAATAAAAAGTTACCAAGAAAAAAAGACATGGCAAATGCATTGTCATGACAAAAAGGATGAAAAGCTGTTTCCCAGATACATTGCATGCAGAAGGCTATAGTCTTTTTGGCTGTAGATGACTACACTGGTCAAAAGACATTTCAGTTTTTCTCAGTTCACTGTTTATCTTGGAAAGACCATTTATTATTGGTGTTTTAAGCCAACTTCAGTATTTTCATTGAACTTCAGTGAAGTTCATGAGTCAAATTGCACAGATCTTGTTTTATTTCTGTTCCAAGGAAAGGATCCAAGACAGCCCTTCTCCAGCTCCATCTCTAGAAGACAGTCAGTGGCCTGGGAGCCACCCTTCCTCCCATCAGAGCAGCAGCGTGTCCAGCTCACCGTCCCAGTTGGACAACACACCAGACAGAATTGGTTAGTGCTCTGCAGCCTCACACCTCTTTGCATTTACTGACCTCAAGAATTTTAGAAGTTTGCTGAGGCAAATATTTGTTTGCTGGGAAACTCAGGAAAGCACTTACTTGCTAAAAACCCCAGAAAGTTCATCACTACAGTTTGTTTTATTAGATTCATCACTATGCTGAGCCCAGCCCCTCAGATCCACTCTATGCCAGTGTCTGTCCTTGCACAGAAGATACCACCCCTCCTCTGGTAAAATCAAATCCTCTTGCATGCTGGAGTATGAAAGTGCCTGCAAAGGCATCAGGATTTGAAAAATAGCAAGGTATCTTTTTCGTAGCAGATTATATGATGGCTTTTCCATTCCAGAAACCTCCTTATGCCCACACGTTCCATCATCACTGTGATGCTGAGGACTTCCTGATTTTTTTGGTGTCTGCACCACAGCTTTTACAGCCTATGCACTATCGATCTTGTGTTTAAAATGCTGATTCAGTCTAGAGAAGTTCTGATCCTATTCCTGGTGCTTCCAAGAAGGATCTAGGGCAAGGCAATTAATATCTCTTCGTGTCAGTGTATGTCAACACTGTTGTCTTCACAATGGCTGGAGAACATGTAGACATTGCTGAGCTAGATTTGAACTACAAAAACAGCGCAGTCCATGTAGTCAGCATAGACTTCACCTCCGTCAAGTAACTACTCAGCTGCTTGCTGGGGTTTTACAGTTTTGACTCTTGTCTATGCAGCAGCACCATGGCACTACATAGCACAGCTGGCTCTACACAGACTAGTCAGTAGAACCTGAACTACTTTGTCTAAATATATGTATACACAGGAAATAGACTAGAAAGTAGATTCCTCTCAGCTTTTTCATAGGTAAAATAGGGCTAGAAATCTACAGGACAAGAAATGTAACTTCCTATAACAAGGGTGAAAAAGGGACTTTAGTTCTCACTCTAGCTTTTGAAATCTGCTGTTAACACAGCAGTTGCACACATTGCAAGCCTCTGGGCTTCAGAAGTGCTGCTGAAAGTTTTTGAAAGTTAACTAGGTTTTATTTATGTGGTACTGAACATTTCTCTGTGTTGAACTCTAATGCTTAAATTTGTAAAGATATGTGTATATGTTTTTTATCTATATAAATATATGTTTTCACTTTTGCAGTTTAAAACAAAAAGAAATAGCTTTCCCTAAAATATGGCAATGAAGCTTTTAACAAGTGTTCTCACTGGAATAACTTCTGTAATAAATGTGTTAATCAAATAAGAACAAAGAAAATAGGCATCCTGAAGTTAACACTTCTCACAGATCTTGCAGGTGTTAAGTAAAAAGGTTTTTTCAGCACTACAGTGTATTGGGGGTTTGCTGTCATCTATCAATTCACTAGCTGTCCAACTGGATTTTTTAAATTTGCTGCGTTACAGATAATTCCAAATACATAAATCCTTAAATCTGTTTCTCTCCAAAATGGTTCCTATGAAGTACTTCTCTAATTAGAGAATCTGAACATTTAATAAAAAAATCACATTTACCTCGGTAGTACTTTGGGTTTTATCTTGGTATTTTTGTTTTATCAAGTTGAGCAAATTTGCTTTTGGTGCGTTATTTTACTAGGCTGTAAGTGCCGAACTGGGAGAGCAAAATGGTTAACTGTGGACAGCAAAATTGGTCAGTTGCTTTAGAACTTACATAGTATAAACAAATGTTAAAGTAAAAATACTGAGAAAATATAATTAAATATTTTTGCTGTTCTGGCTTTTTTTTACTGATGGTATTAAAAAGTTGTGCACTCTGACTTTTTTAGCTATGCTGACCAACAGCAGGGAAGGAGAACTCATTGATCAAGAAACTGGAACCAGCCTCAAAAAAGTACAGAAGGAGAAAGGTAAAATTACAGGCTGTTTTCCATCGCAGGCATTTAATTACATTTATTATGTGTGTATTCCTTTTTCTAGGATTTTGCATATGCAATGCCATTATTTTATAAATTTAAGAGTGCTAGGTGCCTAAATGCAAATAATAATGTATCCAGTGAGTTCACATGATATTATCCTTAGAAGTGTAAGCAACCAGATCTTTGCTTCTCTGTCTATATAGTATGGGGCTAATATTTTGCTGGTCTTTCGCCTTTATTATTTATGAAGTTCCTAGCAAATATGTGATTAGTCACATGGCATTGTTTCTTTGCCTCCAGGGAATATGTGTGCAGACTACTCTAATGCTGCTACCTAGGTGAGGGAAACAAGCCATTTTTTATGTCTAATAATACTGCATTACCTCACAAGTGAGGGGCAGCAAGGGAAGAAGTGACATTTGGCACGTAGTGACAGTCCTAGAGGCAGGGTGGTGGCTCCTCTGCTTGGTTATTCCTGCAGTGATTGTTGTGTACTGGAAAAAGTGATTATTGCTGGTGTATGCAGGTAAGCCCTGAGGAAGTGCTTTAGTGACAGAGAGCATGTGGTGTCTGTGGCTGCACATCAAGGCAGAAGCAGCATTTTGTTTCCTTGTAAATATAAAAAAATAAAACCAAACTTGCATATTAATAGGCAAGAGGTTTGTTCTGGCATTGCATACAGACAGCACCATATGACATGAGTGCCCTGCAAAAAAAACAAAGATATAAAGAAATAAAAGAAAGCCAATGGTAAGTCAATACGGGAAAAATACTGCAAAGATATAAACTGAGGGAGACAGTAAGGTTTCAGAGTGAAAAAGATGGGAAGGAGAAGAGAAGGAAGCAACCAAAAGAGGAGAAAACATAAACGCACTTATAAGTCTACTGTTAATATGAAATGTTCTCATAAATGTAAACACAACTTGATTTATATTTTGATTGAGGTGATTTTGATGTATTTTCTGAAAAAAATGAGAAGACAGGTATAGACAAATTTATGAGCAACTCAAAAGAGAATTTGGAGGCTTCATTTACCATGTGGTTCCAGACTTACATAAAATTACTTGGGTGTACTCATGATTTTGTATAATCAGCCTTTTTCCTTAGACGCCTGTGAACGAGCCAGTCTTTGGGAGGAAGAATCTGAAATTCCCTCCTTATATTTTGTAGTTTTGTACTTGAATCTCTCTTCTTGAAAGCTGAAGAAGCTGTTTTCTGTTCTCTGGTATCTCTAGATATTTAAACACTTCCCTCATGACCTCCAGAAGAGCCCTTTTCTGCCATTCTGTGGTAGTTTTGTATGGACAATCACGCTTAAATCATTCCCTCTTTGACTCCTGTTGTCATTTATGGACCAGAGGCTAAACAGTTATCAACCATACCTTCATTCCTAAGATTAAAAAATTACATTTCTGTAGTAATCAGATCGATGTATATTTAATCTAAATCTGAAAGTGTGGTTGATTTTAAGTTTGTTGAGCCATGCATGGTTTCTTCCTCATCATTTTTCAGTGAAACAATTCAATATCCTATGGGGTTCAAAGATGCAAATCATGTAGTTATTTGTAGTAGCAGTCTTGTCACGCAGGATGGATGAAGGAAGGTACGGTTTAAGAATCAGAAAAGACAATTCAGAAATCCCCAAAAGCGTGAAAGTAATTTAAACTCCACCACCTGTGAACCTAATTCCCAGGCTTCTGTGATCAATGAGCGTTCCTTGTAACATATACAAAATCACAAAGATTTGATGCTGAAATTTTGTGTATTATAGTTTACCTTAAAATTGAAGTTGCATAGGTTTATTCATTTCCTGATCTACATTTTTGCATAGTATTATCTTTAATTGATTAGGTACTGGGAAATATGTCTTTATATGTGTGTTACTTCTGCATGCACTTAAGGGAATTTGTTTAGGATGAACTCAGTGTTCAGAGATTCATCTGCATGAGACAAATGTGCTTCAAAATAATTCTAGCTTGTCATTTTAGAGGTAGGATAAAGGTTCTGGTTTTCTACTTGATCTGCACAGGTCAGGGGTTTTCTTCTGAAAACATGAGAATGAGAAATTGGTTCTTTTTGTCAAGTAAAGATGTCATTTTCAAGTAATGCCATAACTCCAGAGCCAAGGCCTTTTGACGTTATAGTGGGACAAATGCTAAATTTTAGAGGCACTAGCGTTGTGTGTCTAACGAATTCAAGCTGATTTTGCATTTGGCCATGTGACAGACCTATGTTAGAGTTCCGGTAGGAATCTTGGGTTTACAGGATGCAAACACCCAGTAACTGATGGACTTCACCAGTAGGACAGAGTCAGTACTCTGCTTGTGAAAATCCCCAGCCTGTGTGTGCTCTGTCACTCTATGGAAGTGTTATTTTTCAGTGATTTGTCTTGCTCCCATATGGATCCTTTATTCCTAATACTGTTCTTATTTTCATGTATATAATTAGTTTGGGCTCTGATGCACCTCTGATATATTGAATGTTTTTTTCATAGTCAGATATGGACAGTCAGTGAAGAGTGTGGTCTGTGCTGGGTTGATCAGCAAAAAAAATATACGTGTAATTTGTATACAGATCAAGCTTTGTTTTTCAAAACCTGCCATTACTTTTACTGAGGTAAAATATACCATGGAAAAGATTTTCAAAGTTATTAAGAAGGAATGTAGTTAAAATAAAAGTATCAACATTTATTAAGTATGACAAGTAAGCGGTTTATACAACCGTAGCAAACATATGTTTTCACATCTGTTTTGAGTAATATCATCATGATTTTAAAAATGATTTATAGCTCTGCAGGCCATAAAATGCCAGCTTTGCTGTAAGTTGAAGTTTTCAAACAACAAAGAAATTATTGAAGTCATATATTGAACATGTTTTTGTTAGGCACCTTGGTATAACTACAAATCTGAGCACTCTGTAACAATTAAGTTAGCAACAAATGAAAATTAAGTAACTAAAATTTAGCAGTAGTACTACTTATGTGAAATCTTAGCATAAAAAAACAATAGAAGTTATTGTAATGATTATAGACAAATACTGTGATATCCCTCAGGATACACAGTTTCTGGTTTTCCATGTCCTCTTTTAAGTGATCTCAGCACCAGAAAAGAATGTGCCACTTTGTTCTCATCAAACTAATTTCAAGGTAATTAGGGCTGAAGAGAATATGACTTAACAGTTTCTCTTTACAAGACAGTTAACATGAGGTTGTGCCAATTATGTTAAACTGTTTGTATATGCTGGTGGGGCATATTTTACAGAATTGGTGGTTGTCTCAGAGCAGAGGGGTAAGAGCCCAGTTACAAACCATAACATAAACTTTTTGAAGGAGAAATGCCATTAACTCTCAATTACTCACATCCTTTCATCATCTTTTTAGGAAATACGGTGAGGCTTAACATGAGAAAACAGAGTCAAACTTCTCTATAAGTCTGCGGTTGTTTTATTTTTTGTCAAATGTCTTTAACCATTACGGTGCACAAGCATTTTGCCTTGAAAATCCTCCACAGACCATAGCCCCAAGTGTTTACAGAAACTTAAACACAAACTCTTCCTGATTGTGCTTTCCTGCTCTGTCTGGTTTTAGGCAGTTACATTTTACCTGCACAATTGTTCACAGAAGCTAAATTTTAAATTCATCTGCTTCAGTATACATCCTGAGAAAAACCTCTGTTGTATGGGAAAAGACTGTGTTTGACACAGACCTGTATAGGCTTTATAGAAAACTGCATATGAATTCTGGCATTAGGAAGGTTAAACGAGCCAGAAAAGAATTTTTCCATGCCTTCCAGTCGGACTTAAATGCCAGTACAGTTATTCTGTTTGACTGCATGACAAGAATTATTCCAAACTCCTCACATAGGATGGAGTAATAAAAGGCACTGGCCCAGCTCTTGCCACTGTAAAATCAAGGTGAGTGTTTATGTCTTCAGTGGGAACAGACTTTGACCGAAGACATGTATTTTGGAAGCTTGCTCCCCCAGCTAACAGTGGTGGCTATTATTCCAGACAAGAGTGCTCAGGTTGCTGTTCCTCCTGGACCCATGCATGTCTTGAGCCCTGGTGAGAGCTGGGTACATGCCAGCCAGCCCCTCTGCTCTGATTTTGTAAGGCAAGCAGGATGTGTGGATGACCAGTGTGCTTTGACTGCGTGTTTGGGTGTTCACATGGGTGCTTGAGGTGCTGTAGCCGCATTTCACCTGAAGCGAACTGGAGTAAAATTTTGTAAGAAAATGTCATAAATTACCAGTAACTCCAGACTTGACCATTGTTCAAGCAGCTTTTGAGTAGAAATAAAGATATTATTTGTTGAGAAAGTGATTTGCTCTGAATTTCCCAGAGCTGCTTGGGGTGATGCTGCCCTCCTTTAGCCCAGTTGCCTGCATCGTCAGAGTACAAATCTGGACTCAAAGGCTGTGTCTCATGTTTCCATAGATGGTAGTCTCCAAAGGTGGGCATCTGGCAGCTATCCATTTTTATTTTATTAGGGAACACCTTTCCCTTTATTACTGCAAGGAAATGGGAATTTTGCATCATTTCTGTCAGCTGAGCAAAATATTTTCAGATGGCAGCAATTACAGTAATGAAATAATAACTATATTTATGTATTGTATTTCATTTACAGAAAAGGGGTTTTATGCTGTTTAAATTAATCATTGCCAAAGGACTGGGTTACTCAGGATGTAAGGGGAGGAGAAATGAGCAGGTGCAGAACACCTGAAACAGCAACAGGCCCTGGCGTTGGTGGTGTCCTCCAGAGAGAGGACTTTTCCAGCAATTATTCTGAAAGCATCCAGATGGAGAGCTCAAGAAATAAGAAAGAGAGCTAAGAGTACGAAGCTGTACCACGCAGTGTGTATACAAAGTGTGCGATAGGTGCCAACACTTCAAATGCTCATCATGCTGTTTCTTTGACATATCAATACTTGCATGTTGAAGATATAACGAGAAAAAAGCAGTTTTCTTCATGAATGTGCTCATGAATCTCCTCCTGAGATACATGAAAAACTCTCCAAATTAGAAGTGAGGTCATGTTCTTTTTGGTCCCTAAGTGTTTATATTAGGTGTTTATATTAGGTCATTTCTTCAGCAGAGGCAATAATACAAGGGTTTAAAGGTTGCAAGGGTTTCTTTTTCCAAAAATCTTAAGTGACATGCACGGTGCAAATGTTCACTGGAAAAATCAAGATATTTTTACGCTTTCTATTCTCTGAGAATACTGAAAAATAAGAAGCACAGTGCTCTATTCTGGGTAAAGGCTTTTTCGACAATTTTTTTTGTTGTTAAATTTAACCTGTAAGTGAACTGACAACCGTTAAAATGTGATCTTTCATCAGTAAATCAATCGGAAGGAAAAAATCCCACACAAAAACCCCAACACTGAAACTCATAAAATCAAGGCAAACTCTTATTATCACTTAGATTCGCAATACATGTAAATAAAAGTTATGGAAAACTTTGATTTTTGAAGCGTCTAGTCTAGACTCATATCATTATCATTATGTGTTTAACCGTTGCTCTAATGTTTATAAATACAAGGGCCATTATGAAGAGATATCGATGAAGTATTCCAAGGTCACATCTTACAGAATCATAGAATAGTTAGGGTCGGAAAAGACCTTAAGGTCATCCAGTTCCAACCCCCCTGCCATGGGCAGGGACACCTCACACTAAACCAGGTCACCCAATCCTCTCTCCAACCTGGCCTTGAACACCACCAGGGATGGAGCATTCACAACTTCCCTGGGCAACCCATTCCAGTGCCTCACCACCCTTGCAGTAAAGAACTTCCTTCTTATATCAAATCTGAACTTCCCCTGTTCAAGTTTTAACCTGTTACCCCTTGTCCTATCACTACAGTCGCTAATGAAGAGTCCCTCCCCAGCATCCTTGTAGGCCTTGAGATAACTTATTTAAAGAGCTCATTGTGAATGTATCACATTTCTGATTTACTTCACGGGCAGGCATTAGAATTTTTTTTTATCTTTTAGAAACAAGGAAGAAAGAGCTACCAGCAATTTCAAAAGTGCTTTTAAGTTTACTGTTCACAAATATTTGCCATGCATTTTGTAAAGCTACTCTCTGAGATGGTAATTTAAGAAAAGCCTTTCAGCTCCATGACAGTGGGTGCTTAGTCTGTCTGTATTCTTACGAACAATCAAGTGGCATCAGCTTTACCAGAAAAATACCTGACTGTTCAGGTAATGCATCTGTCCAGCTTGGGTTTGTGCAATGAATGTATCAGTGGCCTGCAGCTGTCCTTACTTAGGAAAATTAAGATGCTTGTTTCCATTTGGGGTATGTTTTGTGTTTTCCTTTTTACCCTCCACCTGCAATATTTAATAGAAAATGTTGAAGCATTTGTCTGTGTCCATTAAAAACACCAATGCGGTGGTTTACAGTTAGGATTTCAAAACTATCATTCCTTCTAACCATTTTTTTTGTGTAGGTTTCTAAAGTTGTGTTGTTGGAAGCACAGTTAGAGCTATTCTGTAAATGCCAGTAGAAGAGCAAGAACTAAATGAATGCATACTGTTTGTCCAGTTTATCTTGATGTTAGACTGTCTGCCAGAGTGAGAAGTATTTATAAAAAGATTTAGAAGAGAAAAATATAAATGGCTACATGTGTAGGAAATCTAAAACATGGGTCTCGTGGGAGTGGGTAACACTGAAATAGTGGCCTCAACAATGAACCGAACATGAACTTGTAGTGTTATATAAAGGATTAGTTACTTGGGCTTTCTGTGGGCAGAGGAGTTGGGGAAATTACAGGGTGTTAAAGAATAGCAGCAGAAATGATATAGTGGCTTGAAAGAGGATTTAGATTAAATGTCAAGGAAACAGTTTCTGTATATGTTAGTCTAAGCTATTATTCCAAACATGGAGGTTATGCAAGAAAACCTAGGAGGACACTTTCAGCCAAGAAAAGATGAAGTTACTTTATCATAGAGTCCATGGGATTTCCTGTGTGTTGCCACTTGCAGCTTTAGAACCCTTTGGCCGATTCATCTTGTTAGAGGGCAAAAAAATAAATGTTTTATGAAAATACACTGCTGAGAGGGGCTAAAGATTGATTCAAGTGTCCTGAGGTGCAGGTTTCAGTATGAATGCCTCTTTATTGGCAGCTACCAGAGGAAGGTCTCACATAGCCTACTCAGGAAAAGCTTTTCTTAGAGCACGTGTCTTCTTCAAATGTCAAGTCCAACAGAGCAGGGGAGAAAAATGTACAAAACTGTGGGTTCTGGTTCCCACAGAAGCATATTTCACTGCTGATCCCTGGGACTGTCTGAAAAAACGATGGTCTTCTTTTTTAGTCGCTACGATGAACATTTTACCAGGCAAATGTAAATGTCAGCTAATGTAAATAAGCATCCCTAAATGTGGGAGTCCAAGTACAGTTTGAAGATAGGTTTGAGAACTGGAATTTGCATTGCTGAGGCAGGAGGATAGTTCTGTATCCCACTGTCACATGTGTTTTTTGGTTAAAGCTTTTGCAGAGCATCTAGCTGGGTTTGTTCTTGGCTGTTTGCTCTTGGGCTGTGTTTTTTGTTTGGTTGGTTTGACATGCACAGCAAGGAAATGTCTTACTTGGAAAAAACCACACTTAATCTTAGCATTTCCAAACCAAAGTGGTATAATCATGGGTTTGGAATGCAAATAAATTAAAAAAGCAGGGTGCCTAATGCAGAGAACAGCCAGAACTGTGGGTGCTGTCCCCCACAGTTGAGATTTGAGGAGCAATGAGAACAGCATCCTTTGCTGTCAGCTCGGAAGAATCACATGCACTTCTCAGATTGCCATTTCCTGTCTCTAACCCCTCTCCTACACTTCCTGGTGTCTGAAGAACATGCACATTTTATAAATGAAGTAATGTATCGTAAGGTTCCTGATGAATTGAGTGCAAAGTTAACATAGCAGCAGCCCATATGTACTGCATGTCAAACTTTTATCTTTTATTATACATGTGTATATGTATGTGTCCCAGCATTTTACAGCTGGTCAGATGTCAAAGAAAGATGTATTATCTGGACTAAGAGTTGCTGAATCATACAATAACTGAAGTCTAAATAACTTTTTAAATAGTCAAGTTGGGCGCAGTAACAGTTCCTAAATCCCATTCAGACAACCACAGAACAGCTTTCTTGGAAACCAGGTACTTGGATGGTCAGAACATTATCAGCTTGTTGGCTGTTGTGTGCTATAAATATACTTCTTAAGATTTGCTTTTTTCAGTGGAGTGTTCTTATTGTTAAGAGATTAAAAACCCCACAGTAATTCTAACATGATACTGCTATTAAGGACTTTGTCTGCATTCAGAAATCTACAGTCTCTTAAACAACACAAATGTTAGTTGGGGCATAATTTCATTTTTGGATTTGCAGCTCTTGAAGGACAGGATTAGACAAAGTGTGCTCTGCTTGCCCTGTAGCTGCTTTGCAAAGTTGGTTTGAAGCATTAAACAGATGAATTATTAAATGTGTTGAGTAAACCTTAGGTAAAAAGGTTGCAAAGCCAGGTAGGGTGTATTCAAAACCAGGGCCCAGTGCGTGCCCTTCCATGCTCCTGTAGAAGTGTCACTTGATTTTATTGATGGAGTGTATGTTGTTTTCTCCATTTGAAAGTGGTTTGTTTCATCCGTGGAAACGTGGCATCTGGACACATCACCTACTTGGTGACGGGGTTAGGGTGTTGGGGTTTTTAATAGCACACTATGTCTTGTTCGTTTGTCAATGGCATCCAAATCGTTACCCATTTCCATCTATATACTGTGTACTTGACAGTTTTGTGCATATGTTGCTTTTGAGTCACATGTGCCGCCAGTTTCCTCTACAGCTTGCATGGATTCTTCATAATAAAAAGCTATGAAAAATAATATGTATACATTTTAATAAGGAAATTGTTATAAAAGTTTAAAAATCAATAGATTTAGAACTAGGAGCCATGAGATTTCCCTTTTAAATTATTTTGATACTGAATTGACTAGTATGTGTCCCTTTGGCCTGATTATCTTTAATTGTATTGAAGGTTTTAAAGCACAAACAAGGCTTTGTGTATAAATTAGAAAGCTATTTCCTCTAAATACAGTTTCACCTTTGTCAATTATTTTCTGTTTTCTTTTTCTCTTTTTTTTTTTAATAACAAATATTTGCATGAGTGTAAGATGTTTTATAAGGGTTTATCTACCCTGCTGTTTCATCCCTGCCTCATACTGCTCTCTGCACGACATCACACTTATTTTCACAGTGACCTACTGCTACAAGGCATTCCTGCTGGAGCAGTGGGACTGTTTTGTAAATAAGATGCTATGCTTTCCATCACAGACCTTGAATAATTCACTAATATTAAAGTGCATGATAAAGCTTCCACAGAGTTAACCCTGAGCTAATTTGAGAGTGGTTTTGGTCAGCGGTGGTATACCTGGATAGTTCCACTAAAGCCTACAGCACTCAAAGAATGTATGCCATCACTTATAAGGAAATGTGTTTTTAATAGCAGCACTTCACGAGTTATTGATATCACTTCCTAATATATATTTACTGTAATTTGCTATGCTCAGGAATTTAGCTTCCTATGCTGGTGTTTCCTAGCAAGAGCAAATGTTAATTTAATTTTCTCTTGTCTTGCTTCTCATAAAAATAGTTGCAGCTGGGTACTCACAGGAGCAAAGTTAGTTATTTTCAGTGCTATTTCAAACCTGCTTTCCATTTTCTTTATGTGAATGCATGCAGGCTGCCCCAGTGCCAGTGAGCAGGCTGTGCCCCAGTGCCAGTGAGCAGGCTGCCCCAGTGCCAGTGAGCAGGCTGTGCCCCAGTGCCAGTGAGCAGGCTGCCCCAGTGCCAGCGAGCAGGCTGCCTGGCTTCCCTGCTGCATGTGCCAGGGTTGGAGAGTTCTGCAGCTGGCATCCAGGGGTGAGCTGCAGCTCAGCATGGCACTCCCCATCTCTGGTGCTTCTATCCGATGCCTTCCACCACCAGACTCGGTGGCAGAGGAGCTGAATAATTCAGTTCAGTCCCGATCAGTGGAAGGAAGTGCAGATGCAAGTCCAAGCTGGATATGGAGATAGAAAGAAGGATGTCAAGTACACGGAGGAGTAAAACAGTGAACTTCATGGCAAAAAGTGTTGAATTCATAACAGCAAGAAAATAGAATAATGTGTGAGCTTACATTTATTGAGATTCTAGTGCATTTCAGTTGAATGAAATCATCCACAGCACTGTTTCAGGCTCTCTGCGGTCTTATTATAGTATCCATGCATTCATTTAAGCTCACTCCCATTTCTTGTCTTTGCTCTCAAGGCTAGAAACGATTTTTTTTTCCTCTAAAATGCTGAAGATAACATGTCCCAAGCTATATTCAATCTCCTGTTACATTGCTTTAGCTAACAGCTTTTTAAGCAGAACCATTTGAGGTACTACCACTTTTCTTTATCTTTCATTGTTCATTTGTCAAAATCAGGTGAAATACTATTTCTTATGCCAATAGCTGAAAATCCATAATGGGCAAACACTGGAGTTGTGTATCAAGATGTAAATGGGTAGTACATGTAGTAGTAAATGTATGGGTTTATACATGAACATGCCTTTGTGTAATATTGACAGATTAAGCTCACAGCAGAAAACTGATCCATTGCTAGTTTGGTTTATTTTTTTTAGCAGAGAGCCAGAAGTAAGACTTTAGGTTTTCATCCTGTTAGGGATGCTGATTCATAGGGTCTTTGGGCAATTATGTACCTATTAAAATCTATATTTTGTTAATTGCCCTGCCAGCTTTTTCTCTTCTTGAACTCAAGCGAGTAATTGCATATACATAACTCCTAGCGCTACGCGTAGTAAGTGACTGAGGGTTGAGTTTACAGACTTAGTACTTACAGTCCAACAAGTTACTTTATTTATCAGTGATGGTATGTTTAAAAGTAGAGAAAACAGGTCAGCCTCACCTGCTGCAGTTGTAGGCTAAATCTAGTCATGTGGCTATGTCTCAAAAATGCAGTTGACTGGGAATAAGGCAACCTGAGGTTACTGACA
>JAVHNF010048211.1:0-14024 GCA_034783455.1 Micropsitta finschii
CAAATGTCTATAAAAGGGTCATTTTATACCCATGCAGTGCTCCATTTGTCTGTAAAGACTTATCTTGCGATCTCAGTTGAGATTCCTTTCTAGGTTGAAACCAATAAACTTGAACAATCTGAGGGAAAAGGTTGTAACAAGGAATGCAAGAATGTATGTATTGTATCTCATCTTATGGTAATGGAATTCCAGAAATACGATATACAAGCTTCACAAACTAAAACAAAAAAGAAAACATCCATTAATGCAACCTACAGTCCGCTTGAAGTTACAGGAGCTAATTCCTCTTTACATGTTTTGGTGTAACCTGAACACAGTAGTTAAGATGCAGTATGGATCAAACCTCAGACTTATTGATGAGTAGCCTGCAAAACAAATGGAACAGTTTGAAATAAAGGCTGATAGGTTTATTTGAAACTACAGGCCACATTCTTGCACAGGTTTTAAAAGCTTTCTGGACCATAGCTATTGAGCTGTCCTTGTATTAGTGCAGACTGCTGTCAAAGAAGTTCTTTTTAAAAGTATGACAATTAAGTCATTTTATGCCTGTTGTGATTCTTAAAATCCAAGAGCCAATTCATCCTTTCATGCAGAAACATCTGTGAGAGTTTAAAAGGCCTCCTAATCCATGGTTTTCATTTCAATAGTTTTCTGTGGGCAGTAAGGGAGATAAAGACAAGTTCTACAGTCACAAAAACCAAGAGGGAGAAGTATGATGTAAAACCCCTAGAAGCACCTAGAATGAGCCAGTGCCAACAACAGTCATGGCACATGCTTTCAAAACTGCTTTTGGCAGCTAGATAAATACAATAGTTCTGGGGCCCATGGCTTGTGCTGTCACTGGGCCATTGCTCACAGCCCCCATACCTTTGCTGCTGGGGAAAACTTGTTCACACAATGATTGAGGAATGCAGCCTTTCTTGGCAAAACTCTTAGGGACATACATGTGGTCCCATGGCATTTAAATAAGAATTAAAACGTATGCTTCAAGTTAAGGGACTTCTTCCAACATTTACTCATGGGCCAAATAAATAAAATTTTTATTTCAGTTGGGAGGGACCTACATTGATCATCCAGTCCAACTGCCTGACCAATACAGGGAACTTCAGCCTACGCTTAACTGTTTCCTTGGCCTGGTGGCTTGGTATTCTCACACCCATGACTTTCCTTTCAGAGGCTGTATGCAGCCTCTTCATCCCAGGGTCTGATATGCACTATTAATGAGTATGTAGCGATCTACAAGATCACTGTCTCCTGCCATTCACTATTATTGCAGTGCCAGAGGTTTCTGCCCAGTAATTCAGATGATTCTGTTCACATTGAACATATGGAAAATACATAAAACAAGAAGCAGGCCTTTCCAGTTAGAAATCTATGAGACTATTGCTATTTAGCCCATTTTGATCAACCAGATAAAGACCTTTCCACTTCTGCAATTCCATGGAATTAGTTCTGGAAGCTCAACTCTTGATCCACAGACTTCCAGTTTTCTTCAAAATTAGCCTTTAAATACCTGCAGCCATAACTCAGTCAGTGAGAAGCCAGAAGCACTTTTACTTACGCAAAACTCCAGTTCACATTTGCCAAACTAGAGCACGGGATTAGATGTTTTTTGTTGTTGTGTTTTTTATTTGAGGTACTGCAGAGCTTTCTTCTGATACACACTGACAGGGCTTCTGGTAGCAGGCTTTCAAAAATACGGAGAATGATGAATCACAATCAGAAATAAATGACTCTTACATCTATTAAGACAGTTATTTAAAAAATGTTTTGATGAATCATGCAATAATTCTCGCAAACAGCATTATGCTTTTTCATAGATTTGGTTTTGCTTTTTTCCTAAGTCTTAACGAAAAGAGCTTGTGCTTTTAACGCTTGAAATGAAAACGTATTTACAGCAGACATCATAAATGCCATAAATGACCATAAATGCCAAGTTAAAGTTCAGAGAGACAAAGTGGTGATGCTTCCCTGCTTTGCGATTCACCAAACATGCTGAGGGTGTTTTCAGATCTGTTCTATGAACTCCCGGTTTCAAAGCGTTCAGTCCTGGATCTTCAGTATGCTCCTTTTCTCCAAGTCATTCATTTCCTTCAGTATAAGGGCAACGCTGTATCTCAGTTCTTGAAACTTTGCAACTGGCACCTGAAACAGAATATTCAGTTTAGAAAATATGAAACATCTTGGGCACTTTCACAACGACATGCCTATGGACATGCCACAGTGCCAGTCCCAATTGCTTTTTCAGGGTTTGTTTTCAGACATAAAGGATTTGAGGTTAGGAAAATGCAGTTAATTCAAGGAAATCATCCAGGTAAAAAAGGAGAGTGGGAAAATCCAGAAATGACAGCTACCTAGTACATCTTCTACACTGCCTGATGTGAGAAAGGACGTGCTCCAGAATGTAAACTGATGGCTGCTGTGGTGAAGCAAGTTATGGACTGGAAGGAAAAATAAGGACACTTGGAAGGTTGCAAAGATTAAAGAATTCTCAAGCAAAAAATTCCAGATATTCTGCTTATCTGAACTTTGCAAGAGAAAGGAATTGAGGACTTGGCAGCAACCTCAAGAGCAAAGGGCACTATCTGTATGTGGAAGGCCGAAGGTTTTGATTAAAGTATACAAAACATTTTCAGTCGTGCAGGAGACTAATGGACTTCCCTTTACCACTTCAAGCCTGAGAAGCCAAATGGATAGAAATCTGTTACCTGGTAAGACAGAGAACCACATCTGAGTGCAGGCACAGACTGGGTGACACGTTAGTACAGCACGAACACGTGCTCATGTGAGTACCAGCAGCAGTCTAGCTAGTCCCAGCCTGCTCTGCAAAGCACTGCCTAATTTACTTCTTTGAGAACACTGAAGACACACAGTTCTTTTGACAGTCCTTCGTAATCCTTCTGCCTACTGTAGCACAGATACCAATTATGTGAGAGGAATCCAACATTTGATTTGCATTTTCCATATGCATCAGAAATGCATCAGAAGGCATCACATCCTTTTCACTTTTGAGATATATACAAGACTCAAATCTAAACAATTAAGAATATATACTAGTTCTCACAAGTGAAACTCACACTGTTTTAAAGGGTTATCCTGAAGTCCATGGTATCATTTCAGTTCCATGGAAGATCTCAGAGTGTACAGGATGTCCTGAGCTGGACTGTTCACAGCGAGGGAATTTGATCTCAACACTTTCCAATGTAGCACTGAATTTGCACTTTCCTCAATAGCTGCCTTCTTGTGAAACACTGTAAAAGTAAAATCAGTCCTCCTCTTTCAACCCACAGTGCTTGGTGCTTCCTCCAGACTACTACTAACACTTGAACTGAAGCCAAAATCTTTACAGAGTTCAAATGTAACAGTGCCTGCTGTGCACTGAATTCCTGTATGCACCACGTTATTTATAGAACAAGTAGCATTCCTTTTCAAAAGTTAAAAATATGGAAGAGTTTATGCCATCTTCTGGCAAGCCTTTATGTACAGAGTCAGGAATACTGCCACTGACTAATTCTGAGGTAAAAAGCAAAGAGGTTTTTTTACTTTCTTTCCAGCAGCAAGAACTTTACTGAAGAATAAAACTATCTCTGCCCCAGAAGAGAATGTTACCATTTTAGAAGTGTATCATACATTATATAAACTACCCCAGTGATTTTCCTGCTCTCAAGAGCCACCATCAGGCCTGAAGGTTACAGCTGATAACAAACCCCTATTTTTTAATCAAACCAGGTATTACACAACAGTGGTTTTTGTAATTAATGCTCTTTAACAAATGAGTTTCCAGCAATATGCGTGTAGGAACAAGGTATAAAATGATTTTGGGTGGCATTTCTTTACATGCAGCTACACTGAGCATGAAGGATTCCAAAGAAAACCAACCGATGATAATGTACAAAAGCTTTAACATTTTAAACAGTAAAGAACTGTTAAAAACCATTAAAAAGAACTTCAGTGATTTTTTTGTTTGTTTGTTTTTTTCTTTTTTAATTTATTATGGTAATCAGACTTACTTCAAAGCGATGAGCTGTCCCATCTGAAAGCTTCAGCATCATTAGAATGGATGGTTGAAGTGCACGGGCCAGTGAACTGAAATTATTTACATGATTAGTATTACAGCAATAGACACAGGCAGGGGGATGAGTGCAGCATTGTACATTAGCAAATAGAGAGGTTCATGTAGGCTTTACATGGAACATGAGGAATTTCAGTCACAGAGACCTGTACCTGGCTGGCAACTCAGGAGCATGGGAGTCATGTCCAGTTCACCTCAGTATTGAGACTACGAACCTTTTTAATAGTTTAGTAACTGAGTTTAGGAGCAATTTTAATTTTAAATAATAGTTCAGTGGAACTATGGCAAGGATAAGAGCTAACCAAGCACTGCTAGTAACAATACACAGTTTTCTTATGGAGTTTACCATGTTGCATTAATTCTTTCCATCCCTTCAATACTTTCAACTCCCATCTCATTTAGGGAATCAAGCTCTTCCAGTCTTCATCCTAAATTTGTGGGATGTTATTTTATTTGATGACCCAAGAAAGGGAAATGAGTCATTCTTGTGCAGCTTTCATCAACCAACTCTGCCAAAGCCTGCTCAGGTACTGAAAGGCGTTACAGCCAGAAGCCATACCTTTTCACAGAGGCTGGTGCTGGATGATAAGCAAGAAATCCCAGGGGGGAGGTTGACTGGAAAGGAGGTAAGAGGAAGGAAAATAGAAAAGGACAGTGTACTGCTCCAGTGTTTGGAAAACAAGTCATAGGATTTGCCTGCAGCTTGCAAGCACTGTGCCTGAGGATGTTTATCTGTACATTTTGCTTTCTTAGAGGTACAGATTTTTTTCTGCATAGTGGTACCTGTTTTTACAGGTATCACTATGCAGCACTGTTTACAGCACTTCATCTGAGAGTCACCTCTCTTAGTAGCTTGTGGCCATTACCATTTTCACTCAGGAGCCTTTGTTCTTGCTTTCAGGAAGACCATCTCTGATCCATGGGCGCCTCAACTATGGTGGGAAAGAGACTCTCCCTCAGGTGCAGGTACTCATATATGCAATTTGAAGTCACTCATGCTAACAATGTATGCTACTGACAAATACTGGATCATCGTCTAATTTCTTTCACCTTGGTCTATCTTAATTAGAACAAAACAAAGACCAGGAACAGCACAGACAACAGGTTTCTGTTTCCTTCTGGACCTAGTCAGTCATTCCCCAGCTGCCTCTGCTGTGGCAGATGGCAAGAAGCTATTCACTGCAGGCACAGACAGAATGACTACAAAGACCTTTGCTCCCGATTTGTGAAAGAAACTAGGAGATCAGTGACGAGCTGCATAACTATGGCAGTGTAAAGGTGCTGTTCTGAAGCCTCTCTTTGTAGTATGCATAGCAGACTGTACTGGTAATGAGATTTTATTTATCATGTGCAACACAGAAATGATAGTCTACTTGCGAAGTTGTATAGATGATTCCCCTCCCCTGCTCCAATGAGAGCTTGGCTGGCTGTGTGAGGGTCAATCCATCTAATTTATTCCATCATATCTGAGGACCTGTGGATGGAGTTCTATCAGCTCCATCAAGTTTCAAAATTTTGAAAGAAACTCAAACTTTGAATTAAATGGTTCTTAGCATAGAGGTTTTAGAGATCAAAACAAATAACGAGCTCAAAAGTATCTTTAGCAGAAGATGAAGGCAGCAGTCTGTTGGCAACCCATGTTAACAGCAGCAACCTGTATAAAAACCGACTTCTGCACTGTTCAGAAAATCCCCTCCATATCTTACCCTTTAATGCTGCATGCCAATCCCTTACCAAAGGTACATTTTAACACTATTCATGTTTTTAAGCAGCATAAGAAGTCCTTGGGCAAAGTAATTTCTAGGGTCATGCAGGAGTCTCTTTTATACCTTGTGGATATAGCTACGTCCACTCTCCACTTGAAGTCCTGGACACTTGGCAGCCTACTTCCTTGTATGAGAGCTGTGCCTTCAGAAATGGGACGCCTACAGAGTAAATCAGAAATGGGAGACTGAAAAGAAAATTCATAAACCAAACAACAATCTAAAGAGAAAATAAGATCCCTCAGAACAAACCAGTCTGGAACTTGCTTCTTTCCTACATCTATCATCATTTAGAGAGGTCTCAATGAGCGGAGGTTTTGTGTGTTTAGGAAAGCTGTGCCCAGATTATCCACTTTTCCTATGCTTAACTACAGTCCATGTTAAAAAAGAGCAAGTGACTCTGTGTAATTCTGGTAAACTGATGTCATTCTAAAGTTCAGCAAGAGTCACTGTAATAGCTGGTATTTCTATTCTGTCAATTACATGCAACTGTGCAGGTTACAAAGGGATCTGCAAATGGATCTTTATCTTCATGCAGACCCAACAGGAACAAGCAAGCGGGAATGAAACTGGTCACTTGACCAAACAGGTAGGAATAAGGTCACTGTGCTCCTTCAGCAGAAAGCATCCAGTATTAGCAAGTAGCAATGTGTAAAAATATAGTAATAGTAGAGTGTACTCAGAAGCACACTTACAAAAATAATCACAGTGACTCTTGCTAATACAACACAATTTACAAACTCTTAAGTCCTTACATAATGCTCGCTGCCAACTCTTGCACAACCTTCAAGATTTTTGTCTAGTTTAACGTGTGAGAAGCCGAGGCCTGAATTTATTACACATATTGCAGGAACAAACAGGCTGATCCAGCCTCAGTTTATTGCTGTGAGGAAACACAGTTGACAGCAGTTCAGCTTCAGATGGTTGACAATCTTTGAAATTTTAACAGCATCTTAAGCTCAGGGTACCGTAACAAGCCAAATCTGATACACAGCCATAACAACCACACATTTTTAGACATACATGCAGAAATACCTTCATCCCATGCATCCTGAAGTTATTTCCAGTACATTTCAAAGCTACTCCAGTATTCCCACTAAGGGCAGGATAAGAATGGTTACATCCTTTATCCGTGGTGCTAGACATAATCTAATTAGAGACTTTACATCAGAAAGGAATCCTCTCTGAACAAATCCAGGATTGCAAGAATGATAGTTCAACATCCCAACTCAGATTCTTGTGTGCAAGTTAACTGGTGCCTTTAGAAACTTCCCAGAAGGATTAATGATTTGGTAAGGTGCACAGGACTGACCGGCTGAGATTCTCCAACACTCTTGCATTCAGCAACAGCAGTGTGAGAAAGAATTCATCCTTTTCCTTTTTTTTGGGGGGTGTGGGGTGGGGTGGTGGTGCTTAGGAGGGGTGGGTGGTGTCAGAAGTGACACATTCCTTATAGTACGGTAAAGGAACAGCAGAAAAAAAACAGATCAGCTGGTTCTTACTCACTGTCAGCTACAGGATAGCAAGTAGGTTACCACAGCTGGGTGCAACCATGAGGAGCTAGAGTTTAGAATGGTCATTAGCAGGATTAAATAGTAAGAACAGGCCTTCCCCTCTGTAGCAGCTGCTGCCAGAGCATTGCTTCATTTGGGGAATGCCAAAAAATAGCCACACAGTTACCGCTTCCTTAAGGCATGCTAACTCCCATCAATGGAAGACCATTCAGTGCAGCACCACTATTTCAAGGAAAGGAAGAGTAGAGAAAATAGGAAGATGTTTTAGTTAGCAGTGGTGGGGAAGATCAGCAATGCCCAAACAGAGGTGAAGCTGCTGAATATTGTTAAGCTACAGCATTTCTATGGCCAAACCACAGAGCTTTAGTTCTGGTCAGGACTGTACTTCAGCACCACTCCCTCAGAAAGAGTCACAGCTTTTATAGCTTAGTTTAAGCTTCTGTCAGCACCTTCCAAGCTTGGACAAGATCACAGCTGGAACAGCAGTAACACTGTAAGGATGACAGAATGTGCATAGTGGCCAACATGCATACAGAAATTATACAGGCCATTAATCAAGCCATTGAGTTCTAAGAGGAAAAGCAAAATGGAGTAGAAAAGACTCAATGGATCTTATATCCAAAACCTACAGACTATAATTACATTTTGTAAACACTCTGTGCCAACAGCTGCAATGGACTGTCAGCACATAGTGCCTAGGCAGAAGTTAGACAAAGTAAAGCACCATGGATCAGTTAGAGACCATCCAAATTATATGTGGAAAGGATGATACACCTGGTGACAAGATCATCATCTGCCAAAGGATGCAGCAGAAACACACTTGAAAATGAAAGATTAGAGAATGTGGAGCAGCAGCTGACCTAACAATTCTAAACTAAAGACAACTTCTGGATGGTTCCCTATGCACATAACAAGACATGCCAACAGGCCACTGAACAGGAAGAATGAACAAATATGTATGTGTGAAATGCTGACAAATGGCACACAGAATGCACCCTCCTGGTAGAAACTAAAGCTACACTATTGAAAGGAAAAAGCACTACATTTATTACAAACATGCAGAGAAGGGGAAGTTAGGATCATCTTTTCCCTTAAAAACCTTATAATTTCTGCAGTTATTTTACGCTGTCAATGTGGCAAGTTTTTCTTTTCTTTTGGTCTACACAGCTTGATGGAACTGTGGAGACACTGAAATACAGATGTCAAATTTCCAGTACTTTAGAGCAGTTGTTTAGTGAGCAAAATTGCAGAAACAGGATAAGATGCCAGGAAAAGTATTAAAAATGGATTTTGCTGGGTTATCTAGCTTATACTGAATTTTTTGATCAGATGCTAATACTTCTCTTACCATCACAATCATATATATTTACAACTCAATAAGCATATGTATGATTCAGTGTTACATTTAAGATTATAAAAGCAGATCTGTCTAGAAATCAAATCTGAGGTACTCTTCTCTGGTCTCAAAACACAGAACAAGATTACTGGATAATCACAGCTTTTGAAATGAGAAAAAGCTAAATTTTCCAGCATCGTGATTTTGCAGTAGAAAACAGACAATCATGCATGCTTCAAATGACATCTAAATTTATCTTCTTTCTCCACCACAAACAATATTTCCACTTTGCAACCATGAATTTTGCATTCTTGACACCTATAATTCAGACAGAAGAGCAAGAAAAAGATGAGAAGGCTGAATTTATTTTTACTCCAAGAACCTTTAGCTTTAAGCCAAGATCCTAACCAAGGAAATGAGAAATATTTTTAACTTTGGTAGCGGCATTCAGACCCTTGTGAGGGTAACTGAAATACCACAACTATGATTACTGGGATTCCATGCAGAATATCTGGAGCAGCATTGGGTTAGTGATGCTATGTGCTGAGTGACCTCAAGTTTCAAGGAGAAAAGTTCTGCATATGTAAAAATTTCACGCAATTTCTAGATGTAAAATAGACTGAATATGGTTGAGCAGAGAACCACATAGAAAAAAGGAATCTCTAGAAGGGACAAAAGAGCTAAGTGGTTCAAAAAGTTCTTGATTCAGTACTTCATCTGGAGCTACTGCTTAGAAAATGAATTACAGCTATCAAAGCACTTGATATACATGTCATCAAGTCACCCAGTGTGAATTCCCCATTCAACTGTACATAAAGATTTGACTAAATGCTGTCTGTGAAAGCTTCCATAAACCACAGCATGTAAAAGGCATATGTAGCTTGCTTCCCAACAAAGCAAATCTTTCACTTTGCTTTAAATTAGACGATAACAATGATTAAAATGCTTAATTCTGCAATGCATTTTCATCTGTAGGTACTGATGCACCTTACAGAGCCTATAGAACATTATAAAAATTGATGGGTGATTATCACAGAAAAAGTGGAAATCGGCATGAAGGCTACTTACCGTATTTATAGCCACACAGGATGGACATCATGTTATGTTGAATCAAAATAATGGTACAAGTCTTGTTCATATTAGAGAATTTTACTTACATCAGCACAGCTCTGTGCAACCCTGCCGCCTGCATGATGCAAGATACATGAAGATACAAACCTGTTTCCAAAGACTATACTGGAAAAGTCCACAATAAAATCTTCTGGTATCCTTAAAGAGAAGACCAATAAAAAATAGTTAAGTTTTTTGTAACCACAAATATATGGCCTTAGCTACCAAAACAAAAAAAATCTATTACAGAACACAAAAGTGTGTCATCATTTTCCATCTTCCATTGCTTAAAACTGCCATAAGCACTTCAGTATTGACTCAGTCTAGGCTCTCAAAAGGACAGCCTATGTTTTTATATCAAGAACCCTAAAAACTGTATTACGTCTTCCTGTCCTACCTAGTATGGCAATGATATTTGCTTGACTTCTCTCAGCCAAGAAGTTTTAGTGATGGCTCTGCCAAGTGCAGAAGGCAGGCCAGCAATTCATGCTTTCAGAAACCCAGACCTACACATTTTACTTTCACCTGAAGTGTAATGAAAAGAAGATGGAATGAATTGCTCCCACAAAAGCAAGAACAGAGGCCCTTGTAGCGAAGATTACGTACAAAAGGAGCATAGCTAAGATGGGGAGGACAAACACAGATTTGATGGAGGACCACAAGAACTGGTTGCCTAGACTATCTTGCACCCCATTCACCCTGTGTCTCTCCAGTACTTCACCACTCCTCCGACATTGTTGTTTCCTCACAAACAAGCTGCTGTTGATTTTCAGTTCAATGTATCAGGCTGTGAACTGCAAAGACTGCAGAGAAAACACTATCTGTTCAGCTGTCTTTGCCACAGGGACCATAACCTCCTACAGAGAGGCAGGTTGGACAAGTGAGAGAGCTACTGCTGTTGCCACAGTTCAGTCCAGCACTTGACATGCATCAGTGCACAGAGACATTACTCACCAGTGGTTTGAGATACACAGCGGTATAGCAAAGAAAAATCAAAGCAAACAGGGAAGTTATGTGTCCTAAAGGGCTTACAGTGTCTAATGATGGGAGAAAAAACAACTCATCAACTCACACAGTGGGAAGATGAAACAGCAATTATCAGCACTTTAATTCTTAATGGAAGAAGTGGGGTTAAAACACATTTTTAAATGGTGTTTGGATAAAACTGAATGCATTATTAGCAAGGTAGTCATCTGAGGCAAAGCAGGAAGTGAGGAGGAGGAACTAGACAGTGCTTTTTTGGCTGCATGTGTCTGTCTTTCAGAAGAGACATGACTTTATTTCTGCAAACATTACTTATACTTTCCCTGCAAGCATATCACTTAACCCAGCTTGATGATGACCCAGTATCCTCTGTATGTAGTGGAATAGCTGGAGACAGAGGATTGTAATATGATTGTTATGATACCTATCACAGTAGTTGCTCAACAGTAAGAGCAAGTGTTACCAAGCAAGACACACTGCTGCTACCCTTGAGCTTGTATTATTTTTGCTGTTCAATTAATGATTTTGCCAGAAATTCTGTACCTGGCTCTAACAACTTCCATGAAGCCAGTCACACACTAAGCAGATCAGACACAGAGCATGGCACAGCTCAGGCCTGAGCTACAGATGGCAATCAGTTTTCAAAGGGACATTCTGAGGAAGGGACTCAAAGGGCATGGAGGATGTGGGGATGTCTCAATTCTATGTTATTGGCCTGAGCCATAATGTTATTAAACAATCTGAGGGTTGTGTGTGGAAATAGTTCCCACAGTTTAGATTGAATTTCTTCTCACTGGCTCAGCCAGTCAGGCTGAAAACTAGGGGATACAGAATGGCAACCCTATGAAACCCACGGTACTGATGTAATTAATCAGAAATGGGCATTACTCCAGCCTTTCTCTCCACCAAAAATAGAAGCCGAGACCAGCTGCATCACCAGGAAACACAATTAAAAGGCTTTATATGGGTTTTCTTCTTTTCACTGAAGAAAACAAAACAGAATGCAGGAGAAGTAGAAAAAAGGTAACTTGGTTCAGAGCCCAACCCTTTTAAAAGTCAACACAACAAAAAAAAAAAGTAAAATAAGCCATTTTTCTGCTTTAGAAATGTAAAATTCCTGCCCAAACTGGGTGCCAGTAATGCCAAGACACGTCTGTTCACTATGTGTGTTCTTCACGCACATGAGAAAAAGTGTGGTCAAATGAGAGATGGAGGCCTGGGAATCTGTATTTCTAGACACAGCCAGTGTAACACAGCCAGCCCAGCCAGTGACTTCTGGCACTCCTGTACACCAACTTTCTCCACGGCTCAACAGAGGAATATTTACCCGGAGAACTCAGCACGGAGCTTTTAGCGCTCTTCATTATCCCTTAATCACACTGAACACAGCCTGTGCACACCTCAAACACACCAGCTCTCACTGGGTCAAATGCAACTCCTCATTTTCTTACTGACCTACTTTAACCTGGGTGTGAACTCCGTGACCTGGCAGAACAAGCAGCTTGCATTTCAGTTCACAAGACAAAAGGCAGGGCAAACTCCAGCACTGAGCTGCAGCCAATATTGTACCAGCTAGCCAGGCACCTTTCATCATGGCCCCAGTTACACCTTTCACCACTTACATGTCTAAATCTGCAGCTTTAACTTGCCTGAAGTTGCTCACGAAATAAGTTACGCCTATGACTCTGCAGAACAGAGTCTGAGGAGAATGCCAATGTGCAGGTTAACAGACAAATAAGGATGAAAAAGAGACAGAATTAGAAACATACTGATCCATTTCTCCTAGGTGGGAATCAGGATGCTGAGAGTTATGGGAAATGAGCATTTTAAAATAATTGAGCCTTGCTGCAGAGGTTTCTCTACAGATGAAACCAGCAACTGCTGTTATTCTCTCCTTCCTACTGAATATGGAAATAAGGAAAAATCTATAGAGATGATTATCATCTGAGGTCTAGCTTTTAGGATATGAACTTCTACTCAGAGATGCCCCGGAAAGGCTGATACCCATTCTGATGAAGTCTTTAACAATCATTATGCTTTCTGGGATAATGGGCAGGAGAGATCACAGCTGAACAAGGTGGTAGAATGTCATGAACATTTCATCATTGTCCTTTCAAAGAAGGAAAAAAAGTAGGGCAGTTTCTTAGCTTCTGAAATGCCTTACCAAACATGTTAAAAGATACTGCAGGGCAAGGTGGGGATGGCAGAGAGGTCACTCACATTTGCATAACCTACATTACAGACTAAATTAGACCAATCCCCCCAGCATGTGAAATTTGCTGCTCATGCTAGGTGCTAACTCGTCTCACACAACACTTCTACTTTTGCATGACATTTGGTAACAAATGTATTCTGTATGCATAAATAGGCATACCTGAGCTCCTTTAGGTCTTCCTTAAAAACCTAGAAAGACAAAGAAGGTGAGATTTTACAGGATGTAGTCTTGAAAGATCATTTTTTACCTGGTGATTTAATAGTGGTTACCTGCTTGGTATCTATCCCCAGAAGTTTTAGTCTCAAGTGCCAGTAGTCTTGAAATGACGGGTTACATATTGAGAAGAATTTCCAGAAGTCTTCAATCAAGTAGTGAGAAACTAATTTTAAAGACCTAAATCTGTTGGAAGCCTTTATTTTTGAAAACAACATCCCTGCTATTTCCTTCATGTAGCTATCCATAACATTCTTTTTTTAATTACTTACGTACCCTTATTCTCAAATATGTTTTGCAGTAACTTGTTTAAACTATGATAACAGAAAGGAAGTGGTGAAAGATAAGCTCTGAGTACTAAAAGCTTATTTTCAATATGCTTCCTGTAATATGTGAGATTTTCCAGCATGTCTGGATAAATATGAAAACAGTATCCTAAGCAAGAGAACAGTGCTGTAAGCCCAGAAGTGGTTCACTCACATAAAAATAAAGTAAGAAAAGAAGAAATGTAAGGTAAAGTAACATGAAAAAGAAAAGAGTCATAAAGCCGGGATAGGTGTCAGAAGCATGGCATATGTACCCATATTCACACAGAACATCCATAGCAGAACCAGGAAAACCTCCCAGTTTTCACTCCACTGTTCTGGCAGTCAAATAGACGATTGATTCTTAGGGCTGGTTAGCACTGGTCCCACAGTTTCAGTCTTGTACAGTGGTTTTACAGAGGATTTGGGATTGCAAAATTAACTTGCTGCAGATCAAACCCCATTAGAACAGTTTAATGTTAATGTTTCATAGAATCATAGAATGGTTTTGG